>ML779237.1:687600-713048 GCA_009831015.1 Picea engelmannii | reverse complement strand
AAAAAAAGAAAAAAAAATTGAAAGAATTAATTAAAGTAAAACAATAAATAAAAAAATAAAAAAATAAATTTTGAAACGGGCATCGTGGGTCCTCGCATGAGGCCCACATGCCCCCTCCCAAGGTTATCACTACCTAAAACCCTACACACACTCCCGGGCTCTCTATCCCCAAACCATACATGCCCAACTCTCGCTTCGCATATCATTTTGTCGCGTCCCCACTCTACACTCTCCCTCTCAACAGACTAGGCTTAATGCAGAAGAGAGGAATAGATGGTAAGGGTTTTCCCATTCAAGACATGCATTGATACGTATATTCCATTGCCAAAAGGACCGCGCCCCCCCACTGTATTTGCATACGCCAAAGAGGAATGGAGGTTGGGCCCGTTATGGGCATAACCATCGACTTGTGGGTGTAAGGCCTGGTGCTTTCACTTGGTTTTGGTGACTTATGTGTTGACTACGTGTTGTGGTTGCAGGTCGCATGGGGTTGGCGCTTGCGCTTGGTTATGGTGACTTATTTTTTTACTGTGTGTTGCGGTGGCAGGTCGTGTGGGGCTGGTGCTTGCGCTTGGTTATGGTGACTTGTTTTTTGACTGTGTGTTGTGGTTGTAGGTTGCGTGGGGTTGGCGCTAAGCCTTTTTGAGCCAATGATTTTTATTTTTTTTCTACATGCGGGCTTGGTGCGTTGGGTTGTGTTTTTTTTTCTTGTATTTATATGCGGGCACTGTAGCATCCATCGTGGGATCTCTAGTATCCATTGTAGTGCAATGCCCTCATGGGCTCCTCCCTTGGTGGCTTGGCATTGGTTGCTAGGTGGCTTTGACTTGTATGTTGTTGTGTTGGCTCATGGATTTAATAGATGGTTGGAGATTGGGTCTTGGCCTACCTTTGTTTTTCATGTGGATTAACTCGGGTGTTGGCCTGTGAATTATGGCTTGGCGCATGGTCGCTGGACTATTTAAGTCATTGCTGAATTTGGTGGGTCGGGGGTTCCATTCCCACCGATCGCCATATCCCTAAACATAGGCGAGTTGGTTTAAAATTGTTGGCAATATAAGGTAGGTCGTGGGTTCCAATCCCACAGACCTGCGTACATCGTGGATTTTATTTATTATTATATATATTTTTTAATTTTTTCTATGAAATTATGTCTAAGAGGGAATGCATCAGACTACTTGCAACTAGTTGAATGGTACGGACGTATAAGTTATGGCGATGCTGAAATGCTCAGAAGTCTGGAACTCATTTCTTGGATACATTTATTAATACATGCAAAATTTCCATACTGACATATTCTTCCATTTATATTGTTTTAATATCTTAAAAAAATCTAGATTTATTGATCTCAACAGATCATTGCACTTCTTGCATAAGATTTGGCCTGATATATCTCGTTTCTCTTCTTTCTGTATTTGCCATTTAATATCTCTATTTTGGGAAACCTTTTAGATTTCGTGGCAACCGAGGGCTTCTGACCTTGTGCATTTATGAGTATTGTTACATCAGTACCAAGGGTTATTGGTCTTATGTTGTTGTTGTTTTTTTGAGTCTGTTTCTAGCCGTGAATGTATTGATTCTTTCTTTTGTCTTTCTCATATTTTAAATGTACTGGCCTATTGGTTTTAGGGATGTTTCCAATCTATGTTTCAACTTTTAGTTGCAGTCCACCATTATCCTGTCCTCCTTGATGGCAGATCATTTGGGCTTGGCCTAATCCTCACAGAAGCATCGTTCACACTCTAGTTTGATCTTGTTGCTTTGATTTATGTGATAGCCAAGTATACATGTGATACACTTCAAATCTTGTTCTATCTGTAACCCACTAAGGAAATACTGTTAAAAGACTTGAAATGCACTTTTCAATATTTTGTTCAATCTGAGTTTTAACAATGTTTGCAATACATCATATGTCTTGAATTCTAATGTTTACATGGTCAGGGTATGACATTATCCCTTAGCCTGCAATGAATATATAGGAGCTCTAATAATTAATAATGCAACAGGTGTGTTACAATCTGGATTGTATTTAATTGTGCATATATGGCAGTTGTAGGTCTTTTAGACATTGCTTTTTTTTGTTACTATTCAATTAGTTAATGCTGATTGTAACAACCCAAATTGGCACAAGGATAAAATTCTGCTATGGGTGGTCAAGCCCAGGTTTCAGTTTTGAAACCGAGCTCTGATACCATGTGTAGTGTCCTTGCTAATAGAACCTAAAATTTAATAATTTTAAACATAAAATTTATATCATAATTTATTTACGGTTTTATATTCAACAAACTAACAAACTAACAGTTCATGGTTCAACAAATTCAAATGAGCAGCATGATATAAAAATCATATAAAAAAAAGCATATACAACATAGTAAAATAATGAACCATCATAACGATAATGGCATGCCATAATAATGAACATAAATACCTCTCAAGTGATGTTGTTTCCCACTTCGTCTATCCAAGCTAATCTGCCCAAACTCTGACCAAGCTATTCTGCCCAAACTCTGCCCAAAACTGAATCTTTCCTCTCAGTCAACTAGGAACAGAGCCAATCTGGCTCCCTAGCTCCAGGATTCCGCAAGGATTCCTGGCGCCCAAAACTCCCAGCAACAGATGCTCCCCTGTAACAGTCCAACAAATTCCTCAAGCCAAAACCAGAAATACAGTTTTCCAATCCCTCCCCTAGAAAATGCTCCAATACAATCTCCTAATATCCCCAAAATTCTCCCTGCCCCCCCAAAATCAAAAGTCCCCCTCTCAAATGTCTTTTCCCCCTCATATTTCCCCCTGTCCATTCACTGCCTCTCCCCCCCTTATCTCTCCATTCAATGCCAACCACCTTATCCCTCCATTCAATGCGTTAAGTTTTCTTTTAATAAATTAAAATTTATTAAACTTTAATTCGTTACCCAAAAATTTAATGAGTTAATTAATTAATTAATCAATTAATTAATTAATATACATTAAACAATAATTAATTAATTAATTATTATTAATAATAAATAATAATTAATTAATTAATATACATTAGGACAATTAATTAAACTTAATAAACCTTAAACAATTATTTAACTTTGACAATTAGTTATTTAACTAGGGTTGTTACAAAACCCTAGCAAATCCTCTATGGTTGTATGATATCATATAATCAATTCTCAAAAATTGCATGTGCCTATCCTCACTGTCACCCACATACATATGTGCTTTCCTGCACTATAACCTAGGTACATACGTGCCTTCCTGATCTGTGAAGTGTGTATAGTTTTGTAACTATTGTTGTGGCTCTAGTCTGTCGGATCTTGTTATTGCAACCCATGTTCTCTCTTCTCCCTGACATGTACTGATATCTAGATGAAAGTCCTTCTCCACTTATCCGATATTCCCTTGAATCATAGTCATTTGTGACTCAATAACTTCAAAAAAATTCTTTCTTTGCTCTCAAAGTGTCTCCTCCTTTACCCTATCCTTGCTTTTATAATATTGATTTATGACCTAACCCTAATCTCGAAAGTGATTGACGGTTGAGATTAAATCTCACCTCAATTGAGATCAATGGCTAAGATTTAATTCACTATTGCTAATATTTTATCATTTCATTAAATAAAAGTCAACAAATCAATAAAAACAATTTACTTTAATGATTCCTTTAATCAAAGTAAATTAACAAGGTCGAAGGCTTTGGACGACTTCCACACATGTAGACACTTAGACATGTGCAGAAGTACCTGTGAGATGCTACAAACATCGACACTTCATGTTCATGGATGCATGTTAGTTGCAATTTATTTTATAAAGTTTAACTTATGTTTGTTTGTACAGTTAATTGTTCTAGGTCTTTCATTTGAAACTAACACACACACTCACACATAAAAGCCTCTTCAATTACTTGGAGAGAAAGTATTAAAACAAATTTTTGCGTCTTGAGGGTTACTCCCTTTGGCTATTAGAACCTTTTAGTAAAGCCTAGAATGGGGAGGATATTGTCCTCCATAGGGTGCCTTGGCATTATTCCCTCGTAAGGAACAACCTGAGGAACAACACTGTATAAATGGTGGAAATAATTATTGTTAAATAAATCTTTCAAAAGTTGAATCTCCTCAAATTTGGGTCTCAACAGAAATTCTCCAAAGACTTTATAACCCCATCATCCAATTTATCACCACAAGGGAATCACCAAAAGTTTGAATTTGTGTAGCACCTTTTTTCACAATAAGCATAAGAGATAAATCTAGAGCCATTATGCCTATCATTCCTTAAACTTGATAATGTGGGAGTCCTTTATGTAAATGACTCGACCAACACCATTGGATTGAGAGTTATTTCAGTAAGCTCCATCAAAGTAGGCCCAAGCTCCTAATGTATCGCTAGCTTCAACAATTACACTTCTCTATGGCATTTTGCCTTTTGTTTTTCGATTGCTTAAAACTTTTTAAGATACTTACTCCTTGATTGGCACATTGAGTTGTTGGCATAATCTTGTTTTCAAAAAGACTTTCATTTCTTGCAAGCCACACTCCCAAGCTATAATAAGTGGAAAACCTTTGAAATTTTTAATTGCTATGTTCCCATGCCATACCCTTAGGCTTTCCTCAATTGAATGTCCTTGCCATACATCCTTAAGACCTATAATATCTTCCATTTCTTTCCAAACATGAACAGTATAAACACAAGACATAATCAAATGTTGTATTGTCTGTTGATTTTCTTTGCATAAAGGAAATTTATTTGGGCCTTACCAAATTATTTTCTATCTTATATCCCATTTTAAAACCTTATTACTAAGATCCATCCACATAAAAATATGATATTTAAAGGGGCATTTAAATTTCCAAATACATTCCCACCACCATTTAGTATTTTTCATACCTTGATCTTCACTAAAAGTCTTATACCCTGTCTTCGGAGTGTAAATACCCATGGCTAGGTTCTTCAACTAGGTTAGTTCATCCTCTACATCCTTTAGTCTAACATGGCTAGAACGAAGACTTGCTAAATAATGTCCCCACTCCTTAGGATCATCATCAGCAAGCCCCAACATACATGCTAATTTTAATTCTTATCTCCAAACTCGGGTAAGGTTTGCACAACCACCCGACAAAATTTGAAATACCCCTTCTCATGCATATTTTACACTAAGTTTTCAGAGAGTTTGTAATTTACTCCAAAGCTAACCCAAGGATTTTCACATTGCCTCCACATACATACATACATACTGGAGACAATTTCACATATGTGTGTGTGTATTTTGTAAAATGACATTGTTGGCTCGAAAAAACTTGCTTCGAGGATATCTTATAAAAATGGATGCCATAGGCCCACACGGGTGTAGATGGATTGGCAAGTGCCGTGTAAATGGAAGGAAATTTGTAAATGAAGTCTCATGTTCGATTCTCACCCGGACTTACTCGTGCACCATTATTGCGGGCTGGGTGGTTGCACCTAGGGTTATAGTGGTAGCCGCCTGGGGATCGACCCAGTGTCACGCGAGTACGAGAACCGTGAGTTGTCGATTCCCCCAGTAAATAAAAATAAAAATAAAAATAAAAAATAAAAAATAAAAATGGATGTCATAGGTGGTGCCATTTAGCTAGCAAACCCCTAAAATAATGCTAGTATAATTAATTTTAACCATTCATGTTATTTGAGGGGTCACTGGCTTAATGTTGTCCCATGCCATTTGCATGATTCCAAGTGGCACTTGTTGAATTGTGCCACTTTTCATTTGCATCTTTTGTACTTGTCATTGCCCTCAATGCAAGTCTTGTTGAGCTAGCAAACCGCTAAATAATTTGTATCGTCACTACACACACACACACACATTTTAAGGATTAGCCCCATCAATTGAATATATATAGTCAATCATCTAGCCCCAAGGGTTACCCTAATTGGTTGAGCCATCTACCCAATAGTTAACCATCTAGCCCCAAGGGTTACCCCACGTTGATGACAAGAAAATCATGAGCCATAAGTTCAAATCTAGTCAAGTTGAAGTAATGAATTGTTATTATTATTAGCAATTAAGTCACCCTCTGTCTAGCTATTTTGGAGAAGAGAAAAAATCTCAAGAAATTTTCTTTGAAATATATATATATATATTCAAAGTCATCAATTATATTTGTATTAATTTAAATATAATTTAATCATTTGACATGATTAATCAATATCCTCTTAAATTTTATTATATGAATCCAACCAAATTAAATTCATTTTCCATAGAAAGGGGGTTAGGGGTGTCAACTATGTACGACCTTTGGCAGTGAGTCTCACCCCCTTAGTTGTAAATGTAAAATAAATTATATATGTACTTTTGTTTGTCACTGTTACACGGAGTGATCTTCCTTCTGCACAATAAATTAAGAATTCAGTCGTACAAGAAATCAAAATTCAGCCATACTAATTTAAAATTAGGTAAAACTATTAATTTTTTTTATAAAAGTACATTGGAGAATATACTATGGTTACTCCATACTTACAATAACACATCATGGCCATCCTACATGGGTCTCTCTGCTTATTAATAGGCTAGGTGTAGGTTAGGTGTTGATTAAACGTTCTACTTTTGGGGGTTTTTGACAGATTGGTCAGAATTTGGTGATGTAAATTTGAACAAAATTTCTATTTTCTGTTATTTAAATTGTCTCTCTGAATGCATAAATGAATTCAGCTTGCTGAAAAATCCCTGGAACACTCGGAATATACAAACTTAACAACTCAAATCTACAAATCCAACCATTCATCACCATATTTTGACCAAAATTAAACGAAAAAAATAACCAAGAAAACCCCCAAAAGTAAAATGTTTAGACTACTCTTTATTAATATGGCCCACACAAAAGTAGCCACTCTTAGGCTGAGCACATGAGAAAGCAGTGCCTCTCCAATGTGTCATAGCCTACATTTTAATGATGTAAGATATAGTTTAAACCATTGTCTCAGCCACTTAAGCATCTCCATGTACTTTATGTACTTTACTATCATTTCTGTCAAAATGAATTCAAATTTTTAAAAGAGAGAACAGTTTATTAAAAAAAATATTACTTCTTTGTCACATACTTCAAAGAAAATAGACCCTTTATCAGTTTGTTTGTACCCAAAAAGTAGAACGTTTAGACTACTCTTTATTAATATGGCCCACACAAAAGTAACGACTCGTAGACTTAGCACATGGAGAGAGCAGTGCCTCTCCAATGTGTCATAGCCTACATTTTAATGATGTAAGATATAGTTTAAACCATTGTCTCGGCCACTTAAGCATCTCCGTGTACTTTACTGTCATTTCTGTCAAAATGAATTCAAATTTTTAAAGGAGAGGACAGTTTATTAAAAAAAATATCACTTCTTTGTCACATACTTTAAAGAGAATAGACCGTTCATCAGTTTGTTTGTACCTCCTATTGTTTGTCATTTTTGTTAGAAAGCCCTCTGGCTCTCAGCACCAAGGTTTGTTGGGAAATCTTCATGATGAATGCTCTATCGTACTCCGTTTCAACCATCATGTGCGCAGCATCTCTGTGAGTGATTCAGTCAGTACGTATTGACACACCCACCTGGTTCGCTTACTATGCATTAACAAAAAGTACTGACGCGCGTGAGCAGTCTGTGAGTATGTCATCTCCTTCAGCGATGCACATTTTACAAAGAGCTCGCAATTTTTTTAAAAAGAGTGGGCCTGTAGCAATTATGGATATGGATGCAGGCCTAGAATTTGACAGAGATATTTTTACTTTCAGAATTTATTTAACATATGATTATTTAGAACGTTTAAAAACACAAAATTATAGAATTTGGGTGAGAAGAATAACACTTCATTCCACAATCACAACATAGAAAAATATAATTTACAATAGAACTATAGAATTTGGATGAGGAAAATAACACTCCACCTCACAATCACAACATAGAAAAATATAGTTGACAATAGAACTATAAAATTTGGATGAAGAAGATAACACTCCACCCCACAATCACAATCACATGAGTTAGACCCAATTAACCATTTTGATATCTGTTTTATTTGTATAAACCATAAAAAAATAAATTTAAAAGATATATATTAATATGAATAAGATGAAGGCAAGGGAGCAGAGAAAGAATTGGGTGGAAGTTTACAATATCTTCTCATATGAAACACATGAAGGCAGTCAATCAGAGATTTGGACACAAGTCTGCGGTGTTACAAGGTAGTAGATCAGAGATAAATGAAATATGCAGTGTTACAGATAAATGAAGCAAGAGCTGACAAGATGAAGAAAAAATAATGGTTGTGTCATAAGAAAGGGTAAGGCGATGTCTTTGAATAAGCCACTTAGATCTTCTATTTAATTCTATTTTTTTTAAATATATTTTAGTATTTATCTATTAATTCTATTTTCTTTTAAATATATTTTAGTATTTATCTATTAGATATCATGATTATGGTTTCTAGATTAAAAGAAATGGTTTGTTAGTCATTGTTACGAGGAAAATCACTCTATGACTTGGGGTATGGGGTAAACCAGAATAGATAGAAATGACTACATAAATAAATTCTAATCTCAAGTATGTTATATAAGCAAAGATGCTAACAAGACAAGATAAAGAGCCTACCTCGTCCGGATGTTCAAAGAAGAACATCGTTCAACACTCGACTCAAAGTTATATACCTGTAAGTTGTCCTCAACAACAAAAATACACAAGCATATGGCGATAATATATAAAGTTAGCACATATAATAGCATAATCCATCAACATTCATAACAAATACGCCCATGGAATAACAATTCAAATATTTGCAAGATATTAATTGGACGAGAAAATAGTATTTCTATTAAAATATGATCAACAGAAGTGTATGAATGACAAAAAATTTTGTCAGCATGTCTCGGAACCGAGAAACTAAGTCCCTTCCAGCTGGGCCTCCACCACTTCAATCCTCCACCAAAGGCAGGCTCATATAAGAGAGACAATGAGGTTCTCTATCAAAGAGGAAAGAGCTTGGGGAATGAACATTGTGTTCAAACTTAAAAGGAAAAAGAGATACAGTCTCAATATGAAGCACGAATAATTTCTCTAGAGTAACTTTGCTCTCAAAGTTGAATTCTTTCTCTCTTTTCCACGACTTGGATATGGCTCATTTATAGCCTTCAAATGGAACTGAAGGGTCGAGTCAGAACGTTTCCAGTATATGGAAGGTCAAGGATCATGGATCTCGTGACATGACATGGAAATCCGACACCATTTTTTAATTTGGGGCACAAAACCCGATGTACGTGGGTTGTGATGGCGCAACCTGCGTATACGCATGTTGTATAGATGTTAGGGCACGCATATGTGGAAAAATATGTTTTTTATCTTTGAGAATTGCAAAAAATGGGACTTCAAGTCTACATAGAGAAATGGAAAAGGACTTATGAGCAAGTTGCATGGGGTGAGACAAATCTTGCTATAACATATGCCCCCTAATGTGTGAGATCAGATGAGTATCTCTGATGACCAAAATACATTATAATTCTCAAAAGTGGAGTAATGGAGACCCAGCTGGACGAACTAGTTGCTCATAAGAATATTACAATCCATAAAGACTTTGTGCACTTGGATGACAATTGGAATTACACTGCAGATCCATGTGGAAATATACCAAACAATTGTTCATGGCCATGAATATGCAATACAAAAGTAGATACATGCCATAGACTGTCATAGTCACGAACAAGGCCCAGTGAAAAACAGTCTCAAAATTAATCTGAATATATATTGTATACAATGGAGTACAATCTGATCTCTCATGATCACTAAAGTCATATAGGTACTGGTCCAATGAATGATAGCAACATCTCAGGAAAGCTGTGATTATGAACTGATGTCTTCAAGTCTTCTACGTGATCCGCCAAAGGTGCAAGTATACATCATGTGAATAAAGGAGTTGAGGTCGAACACAATGAGACTTTGTTTGATTACCGATCATTGAGGTATGTTGTTAACAAACGCGAGACAACCTACCGATAATGAAAGTAGGTATCAAGGCATCGAGTACATTCTTACAAGTGTGAATAAAGGAGTTGATGTCAAACACTTAAAGAAACCATCAATTAGGAGACATTGATGTATTCCCAACTATCAATGGCGAGAGAACCTGCCACTAATGACTGCAAGCTTCTAGGTACTCATAGGACTCTAGGCCTCGTTTCTATAATAGATGAGTTGAAGTCGATAGAAGGAGACCCGCAGAAAGGAGAGAATTAAGACATATCTCATCAGTTAGCACAAGGTACAAAGCAATAGCTTGATGATTTGGAGGAACTCAGACGAAGATCATGTTCACGAATCAATGACCCTGTGCATCTTTCGCATGCACCAAATGAAGCAGTGCATGAAAAAGACCCTCTCAATAACAACCAATAATGAAAACTATCAACAAAGGAGATGAAACCACCAATAAGGCTAATGGCATCCAAGACACTCCATGAATCCTAATGTGTGAATAGATTTATTTCCGTCGAACATAAGGGGAAACCCCCATTCAGCGACCAATGAGGAGAAGTCGACTGTTGAGTTCAAGGTTACCTACCCATAAGGAAAGTAGGACCAGGGTGCATGGTAGGAAAACAACTTCATGTAATTCTGAGATACACTGAGGGTATGGTCGCCATGCAAAGTCAAGAGTTCTGAGAAATGGCTAACACGGGTTGATAAAAATCCTTTGAACAAGAGCATGAGACATATGGAGGACTCTCGCAGCATAAACTCGATGATGAAACTTTGAGATGCATGAGACATCAATCAAACTCTCCATAAGGACTGGAAGAGTAATAAGTTAGAGGAGTAAACTTTAGGTAACGAGCTCAACTTCCTAAGGTCATGCTAAACCTAAACTTTGGATGACAAGTGGACTCAAAATTTTGTTCCTTGTTCCAAGGTGACACGAGTGTTGCCAAGATGAGATAATATTCCTTTCCCACCCATCTTTTTTTTTTTTTCATAGACAAATGAATGTTATGATACAGAGGAGGAAACGAGCATCGTGAGTAAGCAATTGGTTTCATCAGTGGAACATACCTATGCTCAATGCAATGATATGCATGCAGGATGTGAACACTCGGGGGAATGTTTCCTCGTAGGGTATAGGGTGTCAAGCTGCAAAGGATATAAACAAAGCTCTTCTTGGTTGATGATGCAAACTGCTGAGATAATAGGCTTATAATGCGAAAGCGGGAACTGGAAATAGGCTCAATACTACAAGCAAAAGAATGAGATTCAATTACAACTTAACTCCAAAGAATGTTCTTTTTCGTAAATTTAGTCCCCTGAGCCCGAAAAAGTATAAAACAATACCCAGGAGAACTCTTCTAGCCACTAATGACTAGAGTATTCCTTTTTCAAAATTAGTCTACTTGGTTCGAAAAAGGGTTAAACTTACACTAAATAGACGTCCTTTCAGATCCAATTAACGAGTGTGAAAGAGACAAGTTCACTCGACAATCTTTTATTTTTTTGAGAGAGTCAGAAAATAGCTTAAACAAGACTCGAGAATGTTTTTCTAAGTAGCATATGATGGGGGAGGCCAGGGCTCCCGTGCTTGACTTCTATTGAAAGTCAGCAATTCATAGATAGTTGACACAAGCTTGGGGAAACCAAAATATTTCCAAGTCAAGGAGGATAAAATACTTCTAAAGGTTACCTTATCTACAGTATATCGAAGAATGCCCTTTATTTGGAAGGGTGTAGACGAAGGAAGTTGAGGCTCTACAAGATCATTCCAATCAAAGGAAACCATCCTAGGAATTAGAGGGAGCATACTCGAAGAGAATGGAATGTTCTCTTATTAAGAAGGTACAGAACTATAAATGCTAAAGACATGGTCGAAAGATGCATCACCCCCCAAAAGAATAGTGGGATTGGCCAAATATTGCATCGACAATATCACTTCCTTAGACTTGTCACTCTCCAAGAGAAGAGTGGGATCGACTGAAGATTGCATTGACATGACCACTTATTCAATCATTGGTTGAATAGGATGCAAGACAACAAGGTCAAGAGGTACATCACCCCAAAAAAGGGAGTGGTGTCAATCAAAGATTGCATCGACACGAGCATTGGTTGAACATGATGCGAGTCAACAAGTTCAAGAGACACATCACCCCCCAAAATAGGAGTGGTGTTGGTCAAAGATTGCATCGACACGACCACTGTATCAACCAAATAAGGACTAGAATGTTGGGAAACTAAAGACGACTCAAAACCCAAAGGGGCCCCAGGAAAGGACCATGCTTCTTGTACCACAGTAGTAGCAGGGCACAAACAGGTAAGGTGATCTCCTTTGCAAAGCCTACAAAGGAACTTGTGCTTATGTCATATACGCTAAGGCTTCTCAATCATATGATTCCCCTAGCATGACTTACAGTGGATGGTGACATTTTTCCAGCATGACTTGTAGAGGCTAGTAGTAGATCTCCAACATGACTTGGAGAGGTTGGTGATGAATGCCCAACATGACTAGCAGAGGTTAGTGATGAACCTTCAACATGACTAGCAGAGGTTGGTGATGAATCCCCAACATGACTAACAAAGGTTGGTGATATAATTCCAGTATGACATGCAGTGATTGAACTGGCGGAAGTTGGTTGTGGCATTTGAGACCAAGATTCCAGGAAAGACTGGTTTTGAGGAATTGCAGGCCAGGAAGGGTTCTGGTATACACCATGGCCCTGTCCGGTGGGATACTATCCTCCTCCAAACTGATTCATGAAGGTTTTTTAGGGCATTGTCACCGAGGAAGCCGCTTGCAAAGAGAAAGCGACATGACAAGGGTTACTCAGGTGAGGATATATGTTTCCCCCAGGTGAAGGAACTTCATGAAGGGGGTTTCCCATACTATAAAAATGACTCCCCCTTGGATGAAAAACCAGAGGACAGACAAAGGTCCACCATGGGAAAAGTTTTCATAGGAATTGACATAGTGGAAGAAGGATAGATGGATGGGATGTAATAAGTAGAATGACCACCCATTTTAGCACTTTCTCCTGGAAAAATGAAGCTAGGATTGGGTCCATAGGAAGGAAGATTCCAACCTCCTATCGTAATATTTGGTTGAGGGATATGACTCCCACCAAATGAAAAAGGAGAATAAGGAGGCATCATGCCTCCAGACCCAAAACTAGGATTCACATAAGGCGACGAGACAGAGGATGGCAAGTGCAAAGACATATCTCGCATACCATGAGAAAAATTATTAGAGGCCCAAGGTATTGGTTGAGTATCATGATTCTGTGTACCACTAGGAAATACAAAAGGATTCATCCCCATGGAATGAGAAAATACCATGGGTTGGGTAGCACTAACTTAGGGAGTCACAGGGGCTCCACTAACCATAGAAATGAAGACTTGTGATGCAATACAAAATCCTAAGGCCAACTAACAATCAAAGAGCACACCAAAATAAACAAAAAGGACAATATGCACACAAAAATGATATAGTGGCTGAAAGGGGCCTCCCTCACTAAAGTAGGTATGTCTCGCCTAAGAGGGGCCTGAGACTCCCTTCAAAATATTAGAGGTATCCAAATCAGTTATAAGGGCCCTCGTGGGATTAACAACCAGTCGGTCAGATCCCCCTGGAGAGGTAATCCTTCATAAAGGTTGTGTGTTGTCTGACCCCTATCTAACTCAAGGTAGCTACAGAATAACTCATACAAGTAACCTATGTGGCTACCTATGTCAAGCAACTAAATCCACCACGATATAACCAATGCATAGGGGAACATTCATGAGTTAGGTCTACCATATGGGTAGGGTAACAAAGCTCGAAATATCGAAAGCACCGCCTCTCACAGAGGTAAAGGTACTAGCAATACCCCTAGATACGAATAGATCCCTAGAAATATCTCTGATGCTAAGAAGGTATTGTAGGGATATCTCCTTAACCAACTTCACCCGACCTCGTGCTTAACTCCGGTGTGAGAAGAGCCTCCTGACGCCACAAATTATACAATGGATTTAACCACTCCCTTAGTTAGACACATATGTTGATTTTAATAGCCTTGGAGAAGCTTACTCACAAAATCATATTCCAAGGCTCTAAATCTTAAGCTAGTTTGTGCACCCTGAAAAATAAAATTGTTTCTAATCAATTTTAAATTTATCAACGTTACTTTTAGTGGCTTTGTTTACTCAAAGGGTGCGGTCATGAAACTGATGATGTTATGACTCAACAAGTAAATAAATGAATATGAATAAAATGCAAAGTACTAACTTCAATTCTCAACCAATGATAAGATTTTTCAAAATGCAATTTTCAGTTCAATTCTGCAATTTCAAATAAGATGCAATCTTTCCATACATGTACTAAGATCAATGATAAGAACCCAAAAGATCAAATGCCAACAATGCAAAATGTATTTTGTTTTTGTATTTTCAATATAAAAGAATGAAAATGCAAGGACTAAACAACAACTTGATATAAAGACCCTACTGTAAGAAAACATAAACAAACGAAGTAGGATATCAGGAAGCAAACACCTAGCCCCAAATGCAAGGAAAACCAATGAAAAAGATGATGAGAAAGAAAAAACCGCTCGAAAATTCAACCAAACAAAGGTTTCATATCACTTTGTAGGCACTTAACAATTATGACAGAGACCCAAGAAGACTCGACAACCATCAAAACTTACCCAACAAACACCAAACTCAACAATCAAGCAAACAAAGATGATTTATGTGATTGTTTAGGAGAACACCGCGTATGTACATTCCCTATAGAACAACAACTCGCGTATGTATGCGTTTGTCAAGGGAAAAACCATGCATATGTGTTAAAACACTGTCAAGTTAAGGATAAGGCCAAGAAATTCAGACTCAAAATGGAAAAAGGTTTTCAAGCAATCGAACGACAAGAAAAATCAAGCTAACCGAGAGAAATCAAAGGAGAAAACACTCCAAACCCTGAAAAAAAGATTATTTTCCCAGTATGGTTGCCAATTCTGTTACAAGTAAAATCACTCAATGGCATGGGGTAAACCACAACAGATGAAAATGACTGCAAAAATCAATGCTAATCTCAAGTATGCTATATACGCAAAGATGCTAACAAGACAAGATAAAGAGCCCACCTCATTCGGATGTTTGAAGAAGACCATCGTTGAGCACTCGAATCAAAGCTATATTCCTGCAACTTGTCCTCAACAACCAAGATACAAAAGATATGGTGATAATATATAAATTTAGCATATATAATATCATAATCCATCAACATTCATAACAAATATGTCCATAGAATAACAATTCAAATATTTGCAAGACATTAATTGGATGAGAAAAGAGTATTTCTATTAAAATATGATCAACGAAAGTGTATGAATGACAAACTTCCATGTCAGCACGTCTCGGAACCGAGAAACTAAGTCCCTTCCAACTGGGCCTCCACCACTTCAATCCTCCACCAAAGGAAAACTCATATAACAGAGACAATGAGGTTCTCCATCAAAGAGGGAAGAGCTTGGGGGCTGAACAATGTGTTCAAAATTAAAAAGATAAAAGGATGTAGACTCAATATGAAGTGAATAATTTCTCCAGAGTAACTTTTCTCTCAAAGTTGAATTCTTTCTCCCTTTTCCATGGCTTGGATAAAGCCCATTTATAGCCTTCAAATGGAATTGAAGGGCAGAGTCGAAACGTTTCAAGTATATGGAAGGTCAAGGACCATGGAAATCATGACGTTACATGAAAACCCAACACCATTTTTTTAATTTTTGGCACAAAACCCGATGTACGCAGGTTGTAATAGTGAAACCTACGTATACACATGTTGTATAGCTGTTAGGGTGCATATATGTGGAACAATATGTTTTTTAGCTCTGGGAATTGCAAAAAAGGGGACTTCAAGTTTGCATAGGGAAATGGAAAAGGCCTTATGAGAAATTTTCATGGGGTGAGGCAAGTCTTGCTATAACAATCATTCTAGCTTGAAACAGGGAAATTAAATGAACTAACCACTTGTTAAAAATTTCTACTTACACGATTCTCGCTGACAAGTAGACAAAAGAGACCAGATAAAATAAGAGTTCATGATATTAACTATTTTGTTTCTGATTTCAACTGTAGCGATTTAATAAGTCAATTTATATGGTTTCTCTATTATTCCCCCACCCCCACCTCATTTCTGAGTTCAACTGTAGCAATCTAATAATTCAATTTCTTTTTCGGTTTGCTGTTGCAGAAAATGCAGATGGTCTTGAATCTAGATGCTCTCTGTTCGAACTCGTACCTGTTTCCATAATTCTCTTCTCTTTTTGGCTTTGAAAATATTCAATCAAATCAGTCAATACAAGAAATGTTGGCCACCTCAGAAGTTTGAGAAGGACCCAAGTGGTTGTCTACATACAAAACTCTCAATTATCTTAGCGCACCATCTACAGACTTGTGGGTAGCTCTGTGCAGGCTAAAGATAATGATGAGTTGAGTGGAATGAAGATCCCTGAGACGAGGATATATGCTTAATTTAACAAGGAGAGGGTTGATTGAATCTTTGAACCAAATTTCCATACCCCATGGCCCATCCCTAAGTATCTTATTTGGCTAGATCAGAAAGAATAGAAAAGTGAAGTGAAGTAGTGGGAAACATAATTGGTACAATATCTGGCGAAACATAAATTTATTACACCGGAATTTGCCAAAACATCACTAAGGCATGGTATTCTCGATCACTGATATTTTTCCCTACATGTCGAGGCACGATTTCCCATTCCTATGCTCACTAGTTCATATTGGTGGGAAGTATCTTTAATATAATCTTAGAAGTTATCCCTCGTTACCTAGACATTTTATAATATTTTAACCCATCATAAATACGTTATCTCAATTTGGATGCTTGTTCCCAAAGACATCAATGACAAAAATTTAAATGTAAAACCCATTCCCAGAGACGATAACGACATAAATTTAAACGTAAAATACATGGGGCATTTTGCTCGTCAAATCCCAACCCTAGTCACTATGTATTGCGGAAAGTTAACGCGTCACGTCGCTTTCAGTGTGAAGTGGGAAAAAGTACTTATTATGTTGTATGTACATGGAATATTCTCGTGGTCCAATAAATACCGACGTCAATACCTATCACCGACCCAATACGTACATACAAACTATATGGGATATTTGCAGAACATTTCATTAATAGACAATAATTCCAATATTCGTTTGGACAGTTTTAACGAAAAATGCTCACAATTTTGAAAACAAACTTTACTCGTCAAATTCCATCTCCCAGATTAAGGGAAAACTTATTAACATCTCAAACATTTTACATCTCCCAACTTGAGGGAAAACTTATTAACCTCTCACAACATTGTGTTTTTGGTTTAAATATATAAATAACTAAATAATTTAATTTTAAGGTCACCACCAATCTATACCAAATTGGTGTATGAGATCCATTGTTTATTGACAATGAACCTCCTCAACACAGTGATTTGACTACTAATCATAATTAATTTTGATGCTTATTAACATGCCCAAAAGTAGTTTTGATGGGAATATATATAGTTACAGTGAAATTTCATTTTTAACAAGTTTTATACATAAAAGCTAAAAAAAAATAATACATGAATTCCTTTCACTGTTTAATGGATTTTTCAACTCTGCAGTTCATTTCTAGTTGTGCATAAGTTAGAATGACTCCATCGTTCTTGTATAATGGATTTTCTGGTTTGCTATCTAATATTGTTGTTAATTTGCAAGTTGGAAAATCTTCCATAGGATAGTACGTGAAGAAACTTCTGCCCAACTCCACACCTTATAAGATTGAAAAAAAAAAAGCTTTTGAATTTTATCATATTAAATTTGGTGTACCAATCAAAGCCTTCCATCTACAAAGATGCCCAATCCAAAATGTCACTTATAAATCACTATTGAAAAGGAGTTAGAGGAAATGATTGTGATGGAGCTTTACTTATAAATCACTATTGAAAAGGAGTTAGAGGAAAGGATTGTGATGGAGCTTTACATAGATATAGATGTAGTGCCAAATGAATTGACCCTCATTTTTTAGATAATAGGTGGAATTCACATTTAGTTCATTTGCATATAAGAATTTGTAAAAGGAGATAAAGAAAGATTATTGGGTGAGACTTATATCTACAAATTCATTGTTGATAGAGTATAGTTTTCATGTTTTATTTTCTATAATTTCTTCTAAACACTGTGCAAAAATTAATTATTTAAAATGTTTTGATTAGCATATGTAGAAGAGGACATACCTCTATTATGATGGTTATTAGCATATGTAGAAGAGGACACACCTCTATCATGACCACTACCGTGTGTAGTAGTCATCTAGTGTGCATGATTCTTTTAAAGTTGACCTAGTAGAAAAGGAATCCCTTATCTTACTAACAACTTGAAGAGTGTAACTATTTATGTGCATCTTGCTTCTCTGGTTTACATTGTTTAAAGACACTAGTTCACACTTCATAAAGAAATGAAATGATCTATGTTCCCCCAGTGCCACTACATTGTTTAACTAATTTTTTACATTGTTGGATAAATCAGAGACATTAGTTCACACTTCAGAAAGAAATGAATTGATCTATATGCTCCCCAGTGCCACTACATTGTTTAACTAATTTTTTAGAACAATTGAGTGAATGAGAAATGCAATCCAATAACCCTAGGTATAGAAGCTTTGCTTTCTCTAGAATTCATAGAAACCATGATTGCAAGATTTTGTTCAAGGATGAGAGCATTTTCTAGGAAGCTAAATAATGCAGTAGGGTGGGTACCATTTGATACATGTGGAATGCATGAAAATCCTACATTGATGGCTTGATTTCACTTGTGACACTTCCTTTAGAAATTTCAAGCTTCAGCCTACAACCATCTCATTTGGACCTTATCTTCTTGAAAGTTGATAAGTTGATCCGTAAATGATATGCTTATAGCCTTGCCATTTCTCCAACACAAATGTCCATTTCCCCAAAGCATATCTCTTATTTCACTACTCTGTGAGTTTGAACATAAATCTTAGGTGATGAATTTTATTTGGCCTATAATATCATTACGAAAGTACTGCTCATAACTCATTAACATAAAATATCTCTTCAATTTCCACACAAATTAAATGCAATGAACACAACCCTCTCTTAGCAACACATACATATCAATAACTCAACATTCTTAAATAAACAATGCATGTGGTTTCAAGTTAAAATATAGATGGGACACTTTGGTGGTCTATGTCAAGATTAAACACCATTATAAAGAAAATACTATTGAATGAAGACTCACTCCAACTAACTAGAGACAAGCTATCATGCAAACCAAGATTATGGGTGATATCCTCAATTGCATCATTTAGTGAAAGGGAGACATAGAGCTAGTGAGATATTTTCGGTGACTTTATAAAGAGTGAGAGAGAGATTGGAAGGTTGTACGACCCATGGGGAAGATCCATCACTCAATTACTTGATAACAACAATTAGCCTCTGGGGAAGCAGTAAACATCGACCAACAATATAGTTTAGATATGGAGTAGTCGTATAGACTGTAGGAAAGGTCGTATGATGTATGGGGAAGTAATTCACTCAACCAACAAGAATGAATCACCCACCAATGAATAAGGATGCTCAAAAAACAATACATTGACCAACAAGTGAAGGGAATGTTTAGCAAGAAAAAATGAGTCGACCATTGATCTGTGGGCAAAGGGAAGATGCCCAACAATAAGGAAACATAGAGTTGGGTTTGTGGGAAAGGAACAAATGTTGGATAACAAGTAGTATGTGGTCTAGGGAGTGTTGGAAATAGTAATTACAAGTTGGTGAGCTCACGTCTCCACCGCAAATTCACACATTTACTTAAAACCAGTCTAAGTCAGTCAGCGAGTAGGGGAGTTATAAATGGAGCCGATCTTTGTCTTTCTCAAGTTCAGTTAAGTAGGTCAAGAGTTAGTCTAATTAATTGTAGTCTTTAATGTTGAGTCGGTTTTACTTCTACAGGAAGTCTCAGTCACAGTATTTATATGTCCGAGTCTTTAGTTAGTCGAAATCAGATGCAGAGAGAACAGTCGAGAGGAGCAACAACAACTGAAGGTAGTCCAAGAAGACTGAGATATCAAGCTCTGTGTATGTGTTTTAAGTTGCAGAAGTTGTTTATAGGTTGTCCACACTAAAGATCGTCACATTTATCTTATTTTGTATTCGAGCAATACGCCGAAGTTAATATATATCAAGTAGTTTGTGTGTTGACAATTCATCTGTATTTTGAGCTTCTATTGTATTTTTGAGTTTATTTTCTAAGAATAAAACTGTGTTATTTTTCATTCATAAATCATTTCATTAAGTGTTTTTTTTTATCACAGTGCATAGTAAAATCCAATAGGTTTTCCACTATGCGATAAGTCCTAAGTGTTCAACGACGAAGCCTTTATGGTGTGCAGTATTTGAAACTGTGTTGCTCAGAATAGTATGTGCACTATAAATCTTAGATCTAGTATCAGAGCAAGTTGATCAATAGAAGGTTCTATCAAAACAAGTTCAAGAGCATCAACTTCGTTTATAAGTGAAATATGGCTTCTACCTCAAATCTGCAACCTCCCACTTTTACAGGAAAGAATTATGAGACGTGGTCCTTGACCATGAAGGAATTGTTCCGAGGTCAATATATATGGGAGATAGTCGAAAATGGCTATGTGGAACCAACATATTAGATAGCATTTAATGCACTCACACAAGCCAAGAAGGATGTATTGAAAGATCAAAGGAAGAAGGATGGAAAGACGATGCTTTACATACATCAAGCCATCCATGAGAGAATAATCCAAAGAGTTGCATCAACAAAGCAAGATAAAGAAGAATGGGACATATTACAAACATATTTTCAAGGTATGGACAAAGTTAAGACTTCAAAACTACAAATTCTTAGAATATATTTTGAAACTCTGTCAATGAAAGATACAGATTCAGTAGATTCATTTTACACCCATGTCATTGGCATGATAAATCATATTAAGTCTCATGGAGAAACCATAGAAGATAGAAAAGTTGTTGAAAAGGTACTTTGGAGTCTTCCTCCTAAATTTGATACCCTCATTATGACTAGAAGAGAGCAAAGACTTGAGTCAGTTTAGTCTAGATGAACTGCAAGATTCCCTCATTAATCATGAACACATATTGAATAGGTCAAATATGTCATTAGAGAATGAATTTTCCGTGAAATCATCTATAAGTTGTAGAAGAGGAAGGGGGAGAGCTAACTCTAGAGGCAAAGGAAGAAGTTTTGTTAGAGGTGGATGCAGTAGTAGTCCTATAAATATTGGTGGAAGAGGTCAAAACCCAAATACCAGTTAGTGAAGTGGTCAGAGAATGGAAAAATCAAATATTGAGTGCCATTACTGTAAAAAGTATGGACATTATGCAGATGAGTGTAGAAAGAGGCAATATAATTAGAACAAGCAAGGTCAATATAAGTCAAAAAACACAAATAACCAAACCAATCCTATGTTTGTGGTGTGTGTTGAGGTAATGCCTATAATTTCCCCAGTTGAATGCAATGTTGCTCAAGCAAGTCCATGTCACATATGGTGTTTAGATTCAGGTTGCAGTAACCACATGACAAGAAACATAGAGTTGTTTTCTAGTTTGGATGAGTCAGTCCAAACCAAGATTACAGTTGGAACAAATATCCAAGTGTTGGCCCTTGACCAGGTTTTGGGAGATTCTTGGTCATGTTGACCTATTTTGGGACTTCAATAGCCTGTCGAAGACGGAGCGCAAGACGAAGCATAGATCGTAGGATCTCGGCCCATTTTTGGGTCCTTTTTGGTATTTGGGAATATGTAATGGGTATGGGATATCGACCCATGGGTTTACCCATGTTTAGGCCTATTTTGTATGTATAGATAGAAGGCTAGGCAATGTTTGAAGTAGTGTGAAAGTTGGCTAAGTGCTAAGAGTTGGATCTGTGTGATCAAGAATTGTAAGGCTTTGTGCATACTGTGTGAGACTTGCAGAGCTAAGGGCAAGTCATTGTAAGAGACTATGAAGGGATTTGTGTTGTAACGCAAGAAAGGAGGATCTAGCGAGCTGCGCAGATCTCTTGTCCTATGCGGAGTAGGGTTTTTGTGGCTCTGTGCATGTAGATGACCAGTTGAAGCTAATAAAGAAGAAGAGTTGGTGGATTTATCCTCAGGGTGGGGGTGAACCACGTAAATATTGTGTTATTTTGCTTTGTGTGATGTTCTGATGCATTTATGTGTTATTTTCTAAGTGCTTGATATAGATAGATAGATATATTTGTTTCTGCTTTGTGATTATGATGAATTTGGATGCTAGATCTGACTCCTTTGAACTTGTTTAGTTCTTGAATCTGCTAGATCTAATATAATCCCTTATGCTAAGTGCTTATATACATTAGATCTAGGTGAATGTTGTGATGCTATGTTTTATCCATGAAGTAGATATTGGTTAAATAGTAATGAACTGATGGTGCTAAGTTCTCTATTAAGTATTGTAATCACATATCTATGTCCCAGCTAAGGTTGCAAACACCTGAGTCCTACAACCACCCATGCCTCTACCTCGGGTGAGACTTCATCTGCTTCGCAGGTGTTGCTGAAAGGGATGATAGTTAGGGTTTTGTTGGTGCATTGTTGTAGTGTTGAACCCTGGGTCTGCCCCTGTGCCAAAAAATGGTTCCGTTGCCGGGACCTGAAACTGTGATTGTTGGGAACTGAGGAAGAAGAAGCTTTGTGCAAGGAACTGACCTAAAATTGTGAAAGCTCTGTGCATAGATATGTTGATCTAGTGTGCAGTACTCTACTTAGTTTGACAAGATCTATGCTAAGGAAAAGAAGTTCGATCTGAAGAAAAGAGGTAAGATCTGAAAGCTTTGTTTTCTGATAAAGGTAAAAATATTGAAAAGTTCTAGAGCTGAGAGCTTTGTGCTCTGTAGAAGTAAGATAAGTGGAAATTTTAGTTTCAAATAGTATGGATCTAGGTATGTTTGATAGATTCTATCCTGGCTTGAAAACTAGGGTATTAATAGATGAAATAAGATTTGATATGAGTAGATTTGATGAGAAAAGTGAAAAATATGCTATACCTATTCATAGAAAGAATGTTTGGACTAATAAGTGTATACAGGATCCTAGAAAGAAATGTTTGTAGGTTAACTACCATGATCCTAGCGCACACTACAAGAAAGGTTGGGGATCATTTAAAAGAAAGAGAGGATTAACCCTCTGTTACAGTTGCAGAAAACCGAGACATATTGCTAAGGAATTCCCTGGGAGAAGACCCAGTTGTCTTTGTTGCAAATCTATGGACCATGAAGTATTGGATTGTCCTAGAATGATTGCTAAGCTTGAAGAAATGAACATGAGACAAGAAAACCCTAAGGCAGATCCAAAAACTAAGATTATGACAGAATCCCAGGAAGAATCAGAGAAAGTATTGCTACAGACGAAAGAAACCCTGAATGATCACCGACATGTCAACTTATCAGAGATCTTCAAAGAAAAAGAATGCCTTGAAGAAAGAATAAGAGACTTCGACATTGACCGTGTTATAGATGAGGAAACACAGGTGAATATCATGAAAAAGAGAACTTGGGAAGCTATGGGAGGCCTGTTGTGATTCCTTCCTTAGGAGGAATAGGACTATTCAAAGGAAGGCTGATAAACCTATGTGGAAAGCTCACCCGGATACCTATGAATTCCAATGGAACTTTGACAGAGGAAGATTTTGAGATTATTATATTTATTGAAAATAGTGCCCCATTTACAATGCTACTAGGAAAACCTTGGATTGAAAGAGATCAGGCCAGAAGGCAAGAAGCAGAAGAATTTTTAGAGTAGAAGAAGCAAGAGTTAAAAGAATTCATGACTAGAAGGATCACACACTTGATTAAAGAACAAAAGAACAGATTGAAGCTATTTAACACCAGAAACCTAGATGTCGAAGTTGCAAGAACACTGGAAGACCCACAAAAGATTGAAGTACCTATTCCAGATAAATAAGAAGGATCACCCTCAAATCTTAGAAAGAATCTCAATAGCGCAAAGTACCTATGCCAAAAGAAGATATGAATCAGAATGGGAAAAGGCCTACCGAGACGAAGCTCATTGGGAAGAAGGCTAGAAAGCTAAGTAAGAAGAGAGATAAGATCAACAAGTTGCATAAGGTTCCAGAGGAAACTTCGCAGAAGGGAAATTTGAAAAATTGGAGCTTCGCCGAGATATCAGAACAATGACACATGGCACTTTACCATGATGAAGCAATATAGTCATTGGGGACATTATAACCATTAAACCAATGCTCTGAATAGGTAGAAAGAAATTTATGGATAGACAACTCGCCATCCAACCATTGGGACCGTGCCATAACGGACATAATGAAGTTAATCAAGGATTCATACCCGTTGCAAGCTACCCATTGCCGAGTTACCTATTTATCTGATTGTGCCATGCATCGAGAACACTTTTTCCAATCGTGAATTTGAGCTCACAGACTTGTTGATTTTACACAGTGGTCATTGTGCTATTTCCCTCTATCCTTGTGCAGTGTCTAAGTTACCCTCCAAACCCGAGATTGTTAACCCCAAGTGTGTATGTCGGATGAGTTGAGCGCTACTAAGAAAATTGTTGAAGAAGTTTTGATCGACCTCATGATTGAAAGAGTCATGTTGATGTCTATAGGTGTAAAAGCATCGTCGACAAGAGGACTTCCAGCCTCTATGTCCACTGCTCGTGGAGTCGGACCATCCTGACCATCTGATGAAAGGAAAACCAAGAACAGGGATGATCTAGTGAATGCCAAATTGATCCTAAGGATATTACCCACCTGTATTCCACCTCTAAGCGACACAATAAATCGAGACAGTGTACCTAGGGATTTCGAATACACCTTGGTTACGGCGTACCTCTCGAAGGGGATACACGCAGTTCGAGTAGACCAAGATAAGATTGTAGCGTTTAAGTTTAGGGACTTCAACCTTGGAGATCGCAAAGTCTATAACATGCTCGCCCCGCATAAGTACCTGCCAATAACTAAGGGGAAGAATTTGAAGATAATCCCCTAGTCCTGGACTATGAACCTCGCGCAGTCCACCATGTTAAACGTCATGAAGATTCCTCACTTTGGACGACACCAGGAGGTGAATGCATGTGTGAAGCTACTGTTGTATTGTTACCATGGAGATTATTTGTGGCTAAACTGCCATATGACAGTTGATCCGACGTTGATCAATTGGATCACGGGCTTGAGTATGCAAGGACCCAACCCATAGGAGTTTTGTAAATTCTAACCTTGTACAATGTCTACTGTAAACAAATATTCAGAAAATAACAGAAAAGATACAATGGAAAATACAAACATTACACAGAGATTTTTCCCTTGGAAACCCAAACCGGGAAAACCAGCATATATTATATTCATTCATTGTGTTACATTGTTTACAATACAATATACATATAGGAGCCAACG
>ML779237.1:635206-663383 GCA_009831015.1 Picea engelmannii | reverse complement strand
AAAATAGTCTACACGCTGTAAATCTTAGAGGGAGAAGATATGAATCCTCGAGAGGATGAAACATCATCCAACAAAAAACTCAAAAATCGACTCAGGGAGTGAGAGAAATCCCCCCAACAACTATTAAAAAATAAATGAGCAGCTTCCAAGTAAATAACAAGAGCTCTAGAGTAGGAATTTTTTATTGCCCAACTCCATAATGATTCAACCGTAGAAAAAAACCAATTTTTGAGGTGGGTATTCTCCATTAAACCACTCTATTATGAAGACAAACCTCCCACATAATAGAATTATGGACACTTAACTTATGAACTACTCAACAAAGTTAAGCTATCTACAGAGCAACCATTAGAATGCAACTGGTAATTCAATAAACCACCAAAGGAATTAACACATTAGGATACTCAACATATGAAAAGAGACATGAATGGGAAATCCAAAATTCAATTTCCTTTGGCTAATATTTTATTATGTAGCAACGAGCGCATTAAAGGATCCCTGGTTCATCTTTATACCTCTTAGTTAAATATGAGAAGCATTCACACCTCCCCATTGGGAATATTTTGGTCCCCAAAAGCTTCCAAGGATAAATGAGGGAACTTGCTTGTAATATGTTCCTCTCATACCACTTTTCCTTCCTTGAAGTCTATCCTTTGAGACCACTCCACCACATCTCTTGTTGTCCTCTACGTGTTATCCATGCCTTACATTGCATAATTGTGTCATTTTTCAACTCTTCTAGAGTGTGTGGTGCAAAGTATTGAACATTAGGAAGAACCTAGTGTTACTCCTCTTTGTCCAGCATAGAAGGTTCAAACAATTTCAAATACTTCATGTTTACTACCGAACTGGTCTACATATAAGGAATAAGTCTTACCTTGAAGTAATTCTCATTAACCTGCTCAACTATATCAAATGGTCCATACATAAGAGGTTTGAGTTTCTTTTTTTCTCCTTATAATCTTTCATTGCAGAGGTAAAGCTAGACCTTGTCTCCAGCACAGAACTTGTGATCCTCCTTGTGTTGTTCATGCCTAGATTTATACAGTTTTTGGGTCTTCTCAAGATTCTCCTAAACCCTTAGATGTATCTACCTATTTTTTTCCATGAATGTGATGATCACTTTCTTTTCATATCCTTGTAACCCTGCTTCATCCTTTTGTTATCCATACATAATATCAAATGGAGAAGAATGAAGAATGAAGTGCTTTTTTGTAGGAGTGTTGAATGTAGACTAGTTTCTTTTCCCAAGACTTTGAATGTTTTCTATTGTATCCTCTCAACAATTCTCACAGAGTTAAGTTAACAACCTCATTTTGTCCTTTAGACTAAGGATGAAATGTAGTGGAATAATTCAACTTGGTATCCATTCTCTCCCAAAGAATTGTCCAAAATCTACCCAAGAACCTATTGTCTTAATCGGATATGATGGAGGTTAACAATCCAAAATGTACCCAAACATGGATAAAGAATAGTTCAGTTGTCTCTTGTCTAGAGATTGTCTTCTTACATGGGATGAGCACACACATTTTGCTGAAGTAGTCCACCATGAGAAACAATTATTCATGGCTTCTACAAGTCATAGGAAAATCTCCAAAAAATTTCATGGAGATGCTCTCCCAAGGCCTGCTTGGTACTGGCAATGGCAAGTACAAGCCAAGTTTTTGGTTCATTGGCTTGATAGTTCTACAAATAAGGAAACCTATAACAAAATTTTCCACCTTCTCTTGCATCTTTGGCTACATACTGCTGCAAATTTTCCACTATCTTTTTCATGCCAGAATTCCCAACAACTCTAGAACTATGTTCTTCTCTCATCAATTGAACTTGTATGTCTTGGGGTATGCATATTCTATCCATCTTGTATAACATCCCATCACATTCATTTCCTTCCATGGAAGTGACCAATCTCTCCTTCAACTTCTTGCAGGCTCTTCTAAAATCTTCATCTTCCTCATAGTCTTCACTTAGAAGTTCAAGAGTAAAGGGCTCAAGATGCATTATCACTCCAATTGTTGCAGTATTCTTCAATGGTGGTTGAGAGAGCATGTCTGTTGGCTTATTCATGGATCCTTTCTTGTAATTGATCAATAGATTAATTTTTTGTAAGAAACCTAACCACATGTAATGCCTTACCTACTTCATCTTTCTCTAATTTTGTAGGTATTGAAGGGGTTGATGATCTATGTGTAAGATGGTCCCTTTTCCCATGAGATAGTGCTTATGCTTATTCATTGATTGTAAAATCACAAAGAGTTATTTATCATATGTTGGGTATTCAAGAATCACTCCAAGAAATTTCTCTGAATGGTGGCACACAACCCTTCCTCCTTGCATGTGTACTACTCCTAATTTATATACATTGGCATCAATCTCTAGCTCAAAAGGTCGTTTCATATTTGGCATGGATAAAACTAGAGAATCATTGATTTTCTTATTCATGTATTCAAATTCTCTTTATTTTTGGTTTTCCCCAATGAAATCTCTTTCCTTTAGAAATCAAGGCATGCAATGGATCTACTACTATGGATAATTTTACAATGAAATTCCTCAAATACCATGCTTCTCCCATGAAACTCCTGACCTCTATCATGTAGGTGGGGATAGTCCATTGGGTAACGGATACAATATTCTCCAGATCCACTCTCAAATATCCTCCACTGATTATGTGTCTAGGATAAATCAATGATGTCTTCCCAAACTCACATTTCTGCAAATTAGAAGAAATTCATTCATCCTGAAGGTATTTGGTACCTACGTCACATGTGAGAAGTGATCTTGCCACATATTGATGAAAATTAGTATGTCACCTAGATATGCTATTGCAAAAGATTGAATGAAGGTGTGTAACACATCATTCATTAGTCTCACAAAGGTTGCAGGTGCAGTGGATAAACCAAAAGGCATTACTAACCACTCATACAAACCTTGTCTTGTTTTGAATGTTGTCTTCCACACATCTTCTGCTTTGATCCCCACTTGATGGTAGCTTGATTTGAGGTCTAGATTGGTGAAGAAATTTGGCTTGTTGTAGTTGATCCAACAAGTCATCAATCCTTGGAAAAGGATATATATTCTTAATGGTGATTTTATTCAGGGAACATTAGTCAATGCATTTTCTCCAGCTTTCATCCTTTGGAACAATGATGATGGGTGAGCCACATGGTGACATATTGGGTCTAATGAATCCCTTCTCTAATAACGTTTGTAGCTACTTCTTCACATCATATTTTCCAACAATAGATTGTGTATGCAATCCAATGTTAGGAAGTGGTGATTCTAGCAACAAGTGAATCTTGTGTTCAATCTCTCACTTGGGTGGCAGTCCATGAGGCTCTTGAAACAATTCCTTATAGGATTCTATCAATTGTTGTATTTGTTGGTGATGCTTGCCACTACATCCTTCCAAGGATGCCTTCATCTCCAACTTGTTGTCTTCTCCTTGTTTCATTCCTTCTCTAAAAAACAACAAGACAAATTTCTTCATACTATCCATGATTCTTCTGGCCTGATGAGAACTAATTAGAGAGAGTTTGGATTTGTCCTTATGTGCATTTATAGCATATGAATTTCCCTCCTTGACTAGCCTATACTAGTTTTATTTTAGATATTATTTTCGGGATTAAATGCGTAGTGTAAGTCATTAATATATGACCCATATTTATGAGTATTAGTTGGAACTGACCAATAATTCTCATGATTTGAATAGTCCACTTAGCACTCATTGAATCGGGTGATGCTCACAGGGGTGAAGAAATGGGATTGAAAACAACAAAATGAATCGCATAGCATCAATCATCACTTACGGGGCTTGCACCCGGTAACCAGGACTTCCCAGGTGGTCACCCATCCCAAGATGCCTTTGGCTCAAGTGCGCTTAACTGTGGAGTTTTTCCCACAATCAAGCCCACTTAGCTTGTTACCCATTTGAAAAACCTTAGCAAGTATTGTGGACTATTCAAATCATGAGAATTATTGGTCAGTTGTGACTAACACTCATGAATATGAGTCATATATTAATGACTTACACTACACAATTAATCCCGAAAATAATATCTAATATCTTGCACTGCGGAAGCCCCTATATGTTTAAATAATAAGAGTTAAGGGAGCTCTAACTGGGTAGTTCATAAATCACAATACTTTCTAAGGTTTTGCAAATGGGGTAGCAAGCTAAGTGGTCTTGATTGTGGGAAAAAATCCACAGTTAAGCGCGCTTGAGCTAGAGGCGTCTTGGGATGGGTGACCACCTGGGAAGTCTTGGTTACTGGGTGAAAGCCTCAGAAGTGATGATTGATGCTATGCGATTCATTTCGTTGGTTTCAATCCCATTTCTTCACCCCTGTGAGCATCACCCGATGCAATGAGTGCTAAGTGGACTATTCAAATCATGAGAATTATTGGTCAGTTGCAACTAATACTCATGAATATGGGTTATATATTAATGACTTTCACTACGTAGTTAATCTCGAAAATAATATCTAATATCTTGCACTGCAGAAGCCCCTATATAGTTATATCTTCTCTTGAATATGACATATCTCATACACAAGTATGGGCTTCCCAATATGACTCCACATACATCCAAAGGATTCACATCTACAACCACTTCATCAACATAGTTTTGGTTGATGGTGTAGATTTTAATCTTGTACAATATTTACTGCAAACATATTTTCAGTAAAAGAACAGAAAATATACAATGGAAAATACAAACATTACACAAAGATTTTTCCCCTGGAAACCCAAACCGGGAAAACCAACATATTCTATATTCATTCATCATGACACGTTGTTTACAATACAATATACATATAGTATCCAACGACATCCAAAACCCTAACCCAATGACCTGGATTAGTCAAAAACCCTAATTTCTTAACAGGAAATAGAAAACCATCAACAAAAACCATGTGTCGAAAAACCACCTAAATATGTGACATGTTTCCCGAGGAAAAAAAAGAATTTTCGGGGGCACAACCCCTGAACCCCCGCACAGGGGGCTTCTCCTCCATGCACCCCCCCCTCTAATACACCTTCGTGCCCAACACAATGTAGAAACTACTACTCATGCCAAGAATATAACACATACCCTACATTCTCCCACTTATTGTTTTCTTTGCATACGGGGGATTACAGGCTTAGATAGTCAACAATCTAGGGCAACAATGCCTATTGATCCTCTACACCAAGAGAACTTCTCAGTGCTAACATATTTTGTTAATGAGTCTACAAATTTCTTCAAAGTGTCCACCTTCAACAATGATACTTTCTTTTCTTCAATCATGTCTCTCATAAATTGACATCGAATATCAATATGCTTGTCTTTGAATGATAAGTCAGGTTCTTCGCCAGAAATATTGCACTCTGACTGTCTGATTCTATCCTTACATCTTGTTGTACCAACCCACTACCTAAAAAAAATATTTGTAACCATACTTATTCCTTACTTGCATGAGTGGCTGCCATGTATTCAACTTTTGTCGCTGAAAGTGCCACTACAACCTGTCTTTTTCTCATCCAACTTATTGCTCCTCCAAACAAGTTAAACACATACCCACTTGTATATCTCCTACGATCCAGGTCTCCATCCCAGTCTACATCCACAAAGCCATGTATATCCACCACTCTGTCCAATCCCGATCTTCCTTTGTAGAACAATCCATAGTTAGTAGTGCCACACAAATACCTGAAGACCCTGTTTACTGCTGTCCAATGCTCCTTCCCTAGTTTTGACGTATACCTACTCAAAAATCCCACTGCATGTGTAATGTCTAGTCTATTACAGAACATTTCATACATCAAACTGCCAACTACACTCGCATATGGAACATGAGACATGTCCTCCTACTCTTTATGTGTCTTGGGACACTGATCTGCAGATAAATTTATACCAACAGGAATAGGAACCTTGATCGGCTTTCATTCCTGCATATTAAACCTTTGCAATATTGTCTCAACATATTTTCTGTGATTTAACCATAGTTTCCTCCTTTTCCGATCTCTTTTAATTTCAATGCCCAAAATGAAATTTGAAGCACCGAGATCCCTCATGTCAAATTTAGAGGACAAATGAGTTTTCACATCCTGGATAATCTCGTTGTTGTTTCCTATCAACAACATGTCATCTACATACAAGACCAAATAAATCAAATGATCACCAATTAATTTAAAATACAAACAGTGATCCTCTTTTCTTCTTGTGAAGCCAAGTCCCAACATATAAGTATCCAATTTTTGATACCACATCCTTGGTGATTGTTTTAAACCATACAAGGAATTTTTCAGCTTGCATACCAACTCCTTCTTTCCGTTAACACCATAACCTTATGGTTGTTTCATATAGACTGTTTCATATAGGTTGCTTCATGTATGAATGTTTTCTTCACATCCATATGTTCTACCTCAAAATCAAATGCAGTAGAAACAGATAACATAAATCTTATAGAGGTTAACTTGGAAACAGGAGAAAAAATCTCACCAAAATCAATTCCCTCAACATGGGAATAACCCTTTTCTACTAACCGAGCTTTGTATTTATCCACTTTTCCTTCTGTATTCAAATTATTTTTAAATACCCATTTTATTCCAATGGGATTTCTTCCAGTCGGCAACTCCACTAGATCCCAAGCCTCATTCTTATCCAAAGATGCCATTTATTTGTCCATGTCCCTTTTCAAAATATTTCCATCCTCTGAATCCACCGCCTCCCTGACAGTTCTAGGATCATCATCAGTAATAGACAAAGAAAAATTTGAACATAAATTAGATGGAGTATACCTTTCCAATAGCCTTGTTTCTTGAACTGATCTCCTCAATACTGGAGAATGAGGATCTTCTTCTTATTATTCATGTTCTTCTTTAGAGTTTGATTCATCATCCTTTAAATCAAATTCTATTTTCTCTGGTTCTTCCTTACTTGCTAGGACTTCCTGTTTAAAAACATCCTTCATTTCTCTAAATACCACATCTCGGCTATACACTACCTTCTTATTTTATGGTTTCCAAATTTTATAACCTTTGAGACAATCTTTATATCCACTAAAGATACACTTTTCATCCTTCTTATCTAGCTTACTCATGTTTTCCTTTGGAACCTTGACATATGAATCACAACCAAATACCTTGAGATGTGTGAGAGAAGGTTCCTTACCAGTCCATACCTCTTGTGGAGTCTTGTCATCCAAAGTTGATGAGGGTGATCTGTTGACCAAGTAACATGTAGCACCCACTACCTCTGCCCAAAATTATTTCCCTAACCCGACACCACTGAGCATGCACCTTGTTTTTCTTCCATCAACTTCATGTTCATCCTTTCTGCAACTCCATTCTGTTGAGGTGTGTATAGAGTAGTCTTCTGCCTTGCTATACTACACTTCTTACATAATTATTCAAATTCATTCCTGCATAACTCTTCGCCATTATCTGTCCTCAACACCTTAATTCTTTTCTCTGTTTGATTCTCAACAAGATCCTTAAACTCTTTAAACCTATCAAAGACTTCAGATTTCTTCCTGAGGAAATATATCCAAGTATTCCTTGAGAATTCATCTATAAATGAGACATAGTACACAGATTTTCCCAATGATGGGACCGACACAGGTCCAAAAACATCTCTATGAACTAGTTGTAAAATTCCTTCTGCCCTCGCTGCACTAGAGGGGAATCTTACCGATTCTGCTTCCCATATAGACAATGCTCACAAAAATAAAAATCTAGAGAGAAGTTAGACATACCTTCAACCACACCTTTACCGTGTAGTAGTCGAAGAACCTTCTCTCCGATATGCTCCAATCTTTGATGCCACAACATAACCTTTTCTCCAGAGACTGTAGGAGTTCTTTCTTCTTCAAATCCAATTTCATGAACAATGAAACTATTACACCCATCACCAATAATTCTTCCTTACAGATTCTAAAAAGTTCGAAACCGAACTCCCTTCAACAACACCATTGCTCCTCAAACCATCCTGCAAGTTTCCTTTTCAAATATTGTTTTTACCCCTACATTGTCCATTTTGCTTACAAAAATCAATTTCTCACCAAAAATGGGATGTGTAGAACACCAGGAAGTGTTCTAATCCTTCCATGTATGAGCCTGAACTTGACTTTTCCTCGTCCTATGATTCTGGTTGTCAAATCATCACCTAAGAAAACATTACCTCCATCATACCTTTCATATTCGCAGAACCACTCCTTGTGAGGATTCATATGAAAGGATGCTCCAGATTCAACCAACCATGCCTCATGATCTACATGTGTGCTTGAAGAAGCCAAGTACACATCCCCTCCTTCTTCCTTGGAGGTATTTTCTTCTGTATAAGGAGATTCTTGAGATCCCTTCTTTTTCTCAACTTTGGATCTACACTACTTCTTGTAGTGCCCTTATTTTCCACATCTCCAACATACCTTTACAAACTTTTCGGGAGATTTAGCTCTATCCTTAGACTTATATCTCCCACTTGAGAATTTAGATCTATTTATTTCCTGGGAACGTCCTCTTGCAAATAATGCGTCTGTTCTCTGTCCTTCCATATTCTTCCTTCTCATCTCCTTCGACAACAAAGATGAGACCACTTCATCAAACTTCAAGGGAGTTGTGCACCTATGGCCACGACCAGACTATCCCACAAGTTTGGTAAAGAACACAGTAAACTGATACATTTATCTTCATCTGAAATTTTAATCTCAACAAATACTAACTGACTTACCAGAGTATTGAAGGCGTTCAAATGCTCTGCCACTGAGTGTCCATATCTCATCCTCAGGTTATACAACTTCTTTCTCAGGACTAGTTTATTCACTGGTGAATTAGACTGATACAACTTCCTTAACTTATCCCATAAATACTTGGTTGTAGCTTCCTATGACACATTCAGTAATGCTGAATTTGAGAGACACAGTCGGATTGTGCTCTTTGCCTTCCAATCCAACTTTTTCCAGTCATTTGTTGAAGTTCCTGTAGGTGCAGTAACTGGATATATCATTATCCACTGATCTCTATCCACCAACATATCTTCCATATTGATCTTCCATAACTTAAAACGTTTCCCATTAAACTTCTCGATCTCCATCTTCGAATTGCTTACCATTTATTTTCACCTGGAAAATTAATACCACAGATCTCCCACTGTAACAAGTCTTATCACAGTCTCAAGACAAACCGTTGACCACAAAGGCATCCCCCTGAAGCCAACAAAGCTCTGATACCAAATGTAGATTTTAACCTTGTACAATATTTACTGCAAACAGATTTTCAGTAAAAGAACAGAAAAGATACAATGGCAAATAAAAACATTACACAGAGATTTTTCCCCTAGAAACCCAAACCGAGAAAACCATCGTATTTTATATTCATTCGTCATGATACATTGTTTACAATACAATATACATATATGAGCCAACGACATCCAAAACCCTAACCCAATGACCTGGATTAGTCAACAACCCTAATTCCTTAACCGAAAATAGAAAACCATCGACAAATTTAACCATGTGTCGAAAAACCACCTAAATTTGTGACATGTTTCCCGAGGCAAAAATTGTTTTCGGGGCCGCTGCCCCCAAACAACCATGTGGGGGGATTCGCCCCCTTGCACCCCCCAAGTGGGGGCCTAGAAACCCCCCCTCTAACACCCCTGTGCACCCGACGCAACGCATACACTACTACTCATGCAAAGAATATAACACATACCCAACAGATGGGAAACTTTTCTTTCATTGCTTGCTCACTTTCAATTCCACATATTGATTTCCGAACCTAGAGGGTATGGCTATATATGATCTTGTGTCTCTAGCCCAATATTCTCAATCAATTGTGCAGAGATTAAGTTGGACTATGAAACAAGATCAAACAAGAAATCACCTTGCTCTATTTCATGTGGATTTTAATGAAAAAAATTGCAGTCATCTTCTTCTTCTCCCTTTGGTTAAAAATGACTAATTCCACCTATTTTTTAATATTGGTGCAACTAATCTTCCTTTGTAGGCATGAGGTGTTGTCCACCCTTTCCTCAACATCCACAGTTAACATCACTTTATTCTTATTTTTCTGGAAATGTTTGGGGCACTTCTCATGGTGCAATTTCCAACAATCCTCCTCAATGTGTCTCTTTCAATTACAAACTTGGCATTGTTTGATGAAAGGGTTTTTTTCCTGTGTCGATTCCACAATATTCTTCTCATTCTACTTTTTTTTTCTTTCTTGTTTTTATGTTTCTCTTGTGGCTTCGCTTGCTTGTGTGTGCTTGCTTTATATTTACACTTGTCTCCATTGAGGTACTATTCTTGAACACTAGCCTCATCAATCATATTTGTTCTAAATAACATCGATCATCACTGAATATGAGGTAGTGATTCCCCCAAATGCTTGATTAACATGTATAGAATTTTGAGAGAGACTCCCATCTAAATTTCTCTCTTCCTGAACTTAATGGTGAACTCCTACACTGATTGTCCTTGCCTCTACATGAAGTAATTTCATACTATATGTTGGTGTTCCTCATATTATATTAGGTAAAAATATTATTTGATCGTGTCCTTGAACACCTCCCAATCAATCATTAGTGGTTCATTTTCCAATACATTTCCTATTGAATCACTCTCCCACCATGCCAATGCATGGACTTCAAGCTTCAACCAAGTGAATGCAATATTTTTTTTAATAGTTACTTCATCCACATTAAAGTATACCTCCATATATTGTAGCCATTGTTTCGTTTTGATGGATTCAACTTCCCAACATATGGATTGATTTCCACCTTGGCCTCCACATGGAAAGGTACCTATTCCTTGTCATAATTTCATTCTCCCATCTCTAGATCATTCTTTTGATCTACCTCCAGATTCTTTTTTTCTTTCTTGGTGTCTTCATGACCAGCCTTTGTTGATGGTGTTTCCCTAAAATTTTCTTCTAGTAGTTGTGATACCATTGATTTTAGTGTGGCCATGCTTTACTCAAGCCAATCCAACCTAACCCTGGGATCTTTGTCCTCATATACTCCTTTATAATCCTCATCCATTCTTGGTGCTCTACTTCTCTCTAACCCTGGAAAAAAATCTTGTCCACTTATTATGTAGTCACTTCAGGTACTTACCATACAGGTCTCACTAGGTATATTTGAGCTCAGGCTCTGATACCATCTAACCCGTAAATTGTAGGCTTATATCCTATCCATTTCTCCAACATGGATCCCTAATTAATATTATTTCACTACTTTGTCAGTTTGAAAGTAAATCATTGGTGATGAATTGTATCCGGCCTATAATATCACTTACAAAGGACTAATCATAACTCATTAACATAAAATAACTCTTCAATTCCCACATGAATTAAGCACAATGAACACACTCCTCTCTTACCAGCACATATATATCAATAACTCAACATTCTCAAATGATCAATTCATGTTGTTTCAAGTTAAAATATAGATGGGGCACTCTGGTTCTCTATGTCAAGCTTGAACACTATTATAAAGAAAATATTATCCAATGAAGAATCACTCCAACAAACCAAAGATGAACTATCATGCAAACCAATATTGCAGGTGACATTTTCAATTGCATCATTTAGTGAAATGGAAATATGTAGCTAGTGAGAGATTTTTGGTGATTTGATGAAGAGTGAGAGAGAGATTGCAAAACCATACATTCCATGGGGAAGAGCCATCTCTCAAACAATTCCTGGATAACAACGATCAACCTTCGAGGAAGTAATAAACACCAAACAACAACCTATTTTAGATATGGAGAAGACGTACATATTGTAGGGAAGGTTGTACGGTGTATGGGGAAGTAATTTTCTAAACCAATAATAATAAATATCCCAACAATGAATAAGGATGCTCAATAAAAAAAATACATTGACCAACAAGTGAAGGGAATGTTTAGCAAGAAACAGTGAGTTGACCAATGATCTATGGGAAAAGGAAAGATTCCTAGCAACATGCAAACGCAAAGTCTAGTCCATGGGAAAGGAACAGACACTGACTAGTAAGTAGGACGCGGTCGAGGTAGAATACACTGCCCATGGAGAAGATGAAACATTCAACCAACAACAAATTATACTCAAGGAGTGAGAGAAATCCCCCCAACATCTATTGAAAACTAAATTAGAAACTTCCAAGTAAATAGAAATAGATCTAGAGTGGGAACTGTTGATTTCCCAACTCTGGAATCACTCAATGGTGGAGAAAAAATATCTATTGAGGTGGGTATATATTCTCCATTAAAACACTCCATTATACAAAAAAAACTCTAACACAATAGAATATTAAACACTTAGCTTATTAACTACTCAATAGAGGCAATCTATCTACAGAGAAACCATTATAATTCAACCGATAAATCAATAAACCACCAAAAGAACTAACACAACAACATACTCAACATATGAAAATAAAACACACATATTGAGAAATGATTTACCTTGGAAAACCAAATGGGAAAACCAACATTCAATTGGATTTAACAAGGATTTTATTATGGAACAATGGGTAGGTTACAAGTTCTTCAGTTTAGCTTTATGATTCTCAATGAAATCTGGGCAACATGCATTCATCTTCCTTCTCAACCAAAGAACCCCTTCTCCATCTCAAACATTTAACATATAGGAGGCAGGATTAGCTAAGGGGATAGTTTGAAGGTCAAGCATCTCCAACCCTTCAACTTTCCCCAACCTCATTTCTCATCCTCCTTTTTTTTTCTTTTGTCTTTCTGTACATAGGGGAAAAAGTTTATGAGAGTTTATTGTTTAATACATCTTTTTTTTTTCTTTTACAAAAATATTCTTCCTTAGCCTTACATCTTATGCTCTCTCCTTATGTTTTAATTAAATGTGGGGGTGGACTGTAATGTTCCTGACTTGGCTAGTCTAGGAAACACTGCTAATGTGTGTGTAGGATTAATCGTTTACAACATATAAATGATCATACAAATAACAAATGCAACAAAGGACTGCAAAGTTTATATTATCATATCTCTGTGGATTACAAAATGGCCAAATGAAACTGAATAAACTGACAATACTTGACTATATCAACAGACAAAGGATCTTAGACGGAATACAAATAAGAAACTAAAAGATAATACCTTGAATATGGGAGCACTGCAGAATCAATGGATGCGCTGGGACTATGACAACTCTGACGATAACTACTGGAAGTCTGGAAAGTTTTCCCTGGGAGTTGTACTTCTCAGAATGGCATGGAAACTATCCCAAATGATGTGCCCTTCTCTAGTCCTCAATACTGGTAACTGTCAGACCCTTCTACTGGTGAGTTTGGACCCTGGATGGATCCCCCTGGGGGAATGCACCCCTATTTCTTTGGAAAAATGAGTCCTAGTGATTCCACCATTGGAATGGGACAAGATGTGTCTCAAAATGACCACCTTGGTCTACTGGGAAATGGGTCGGAAGGGTTTCCCTGAATATGGCCCGATGCTCGTTTTGGAACCCTAAATGTATCCACCAAAAGTGTCGCACGTCCAAGTCTGGAAAATGTGCCCTAGTTGATTGCTCCGTTGGAATCTTATGAGGAACTAGGTAAAATATGCACCTTTCCTTCCTCTCAAATGGGTCGGAGGGAAATCTCAGAATTCTCCCTGGATAGGATAATTCGACTAAAAACCCTCTCAGAAGCTACGCCCTCACTCTTGATGAATGCTCCCTTACTATTGAACACTGTGTAACTATTGTTGAAGAATGATGGAAGACCTGAATGATCTCCCCAGTGACCAGGGTGTGTCTCTCAACACCGAAATCATCCAATTGGTGTCTTCCTCCTGGAATCCACTGAACTATCTCTCCTGAGATGTGCCTCTTCTCCTCAATGACAAGTCATAATCTGCATAATGTTGAATTAGGTCGCTAACCCTTCCTTTATAGTTTTACAAAACCATAAATAATTGTTGAAACCCTAATTCAATGTTGACTTCGAAAACCCTAAATCACTGCTGAAACCCTAATTCACTGTTGACTTCTATTTTTAGCTCATAATGACTTAAAAGAACTTTTAACCCTTTTTGGCTCAATGTCACTTTCTGAATATAACACCGGTGACTGAAGTGACCTCTAGTGACCCTATTTACCCCTTTCTGGCCATGGATATAGTCTAACAGGGCAGTTTAGACCATTAAACCTCCTCTCTAGAGCTCCTATTTGGAAAGGGACATTATAGTCCTCCATTCCCGAAATTGCTTATCCTTAAGCAATACCAGTCCAGGGTGCTGCAACACCTACTCCCTCTCCCAAGTAGCATCCTCTTCTGGAATCCCTCTCCATCCGATCAAACACTCTCTGATGACCCTACTCCTCAGTTTCCACTCCCTAAACTCCAAAAACTCCTCCGGAACTAACTCCAACTATCCCTCCTCATCCAATGGGGGAAGCTCCTCTGATATGCTAATGAATTGTCCCACTGCCTTTTCAAGGCAAGACACATGGAACACGTTATGAATATTTCTCCCCTCTGGAAGCTCTAGCTCATAAGAAACCTTGCCTACTCAGTGCATGATCCTGTAAGGACCATAAAATCTAGGCTTGATATTCTCAACCCCACTTTTCTTTAGAGATGTTTGTCTGTAGGGTTGGAGTCTCAGGAAAACCAAATCTCCAACCTCAAAGCTGTGCTCTATCCAATGCTTGTCCACACTTATCTTCTGTCGGTTTTGCACCATATGAAGGTTCTCTTTCAACAACTTGAGAATATCTTGACTCTCTATGATCAAATCCTTGGCCTTGGGAGCTCTGCTCTCTCCAAAGACCAAGTATATCAAAGTGGGAGCATAATATCCGCACAATGCTCAGAAGGGTGTCATACCAATGGACATGTGGAATGTGGTGTTGTAGCAATGTTCTCCTAAATGTAACCACTTTACCCACGTTCTTTGTTGTCCTCCTACATAGTTCCTCAAATACCCTTCAACCCACTTGTTGACAATATCGGTCTGCCCATCTGTCTAAGGGTGATAGCTGGTGCTAGGTGTCAACTCTATCCCCACCAACCAAAAGAAATCTCTCCAAAATGTCCCTATGAACCAACTATCCTTGTCATTGATGATGTTCTTCGGCAACCCATGAAGTCTAAAGACCTCCTTGAAGAAAAGATCGGCTACCTGAACTACGTTGTACTCTGTCAGTATGGCATAGAATTGAGCAAACTTGGTAAATCTGTCGACCACTACATAGATACAGTCCCTACCCTGGACCTTGGGTAGACCTCTGATGAAGTCCATAGATATATTCTCCCATTTCTTCTCTGGAATGGGGAGTGGCTGAAGTATCCCTGCTGGAAGAGAATGCTCTGACTTGTTCTGCTGGTAAGTCACACACTCACTGATGTGTCTCATAACGTCCTGTTTGAGGCCCTTCCATGAGAAACTCTCTCTGATATGTCTATATGTTTTGAAAAACCCCTGATGGCCTGCTAGAGGTGAATCGTGAACTGCAGTGAGGATCTTCTTCTTGAGCCCTTAATCTGGCACCAAGTAGACTCTATCCTTGTAAAATATGACATCATCAATGACCTTATACCGGTCATCCTATATATTCCCATCCATCACCTCATAAGAGGACTTGTTCTTGGAATATTCCACTAACAAGTGGGATTTCCAATCTGCTGAAATCTCCATCAAAGAACATGCCACAGGTCTCCTTGATAGTGCATCGGCCACAATGTTCTTCTTCCCCTTGACATACTCTATGTCAAAATCAAATTCTTGTACCTTCGTCACCCATTTTTGTTGGTTCTCACTGAGGTCCTTCTGCTCAAGGAAATACTTCAAACTGTTGTGATCGGTCTTGACCATGAATTTGCTGCCCACCAAATATTGTCTGAACTTGGTCAAGGCATGCATGATTGCCAACATTTCTTTGTCATAAATGGAGTACAACCTCTCACGCTGACTAAGCTTTCATCTCTCGAATACAATGGGGTGTCCTCCCTGCATCAAAACTGCACCAAGCCCTTCGCTGGATGCGTCACACTCTAGTACAAATGGCAAGGTGAAGTCTAGTAGTGCCAACACTGGACAGGTTCCCATGACTTCCTTCATGTGGTCAAAGGCTTCCTGTGATTTGTCGGTCCATATGAAGGCCCCATGCTTGGTAAGATCTGTCAGCAATGTTCTAAGATGAGAAAAACCCCAGACGAACCTCTTGTAATAGCTGCACAACCCGAAGAAGCTCCTCAATTCTGTCACATTCCTGGGCATAGACCAATCCATAATGGCCCTGATATTCTATTGGTGCACCTGTACCCCCTATGCACTAATGATGTGGCCCAAGTAAAGAAGCTCTGTCATACCAAACTCGCACTTGGACTCTTTGGAATATAATGATTGTGCCTCCATGATGCTCAGTACCTCATCCAGGTGCCTCATATTCTCTTTCCATGACCGGCTATAGATCAAGATGTCGTGGAAGAAAACCAAGACTGATTTCCTTAACTGATCCCTAAATATATGGTCCATGCAAGACTGGAATGTAGCGGGTGCATTGGTTAGCCAAAATGGCATAACCAAGAACTCAAAGTGTCCAAAATGACATCAAAATTTTGTATTCTCTATGTCCTACTCTTAGATGTTGATCTGATGATATCCAGAGCATAGATCCATTTTTGAGAAGAAAACTACCCCATGCAGTTCATCCATCAACTCGTCAATGTGTGGGATAGGGTACTGGTTCTTGATGGTTTTCTTGTTAAAGGCTCGGTAATCAATGCACATCCTCATGGTGCCATCCTTCTTTAGAACTAAGAAAACTGAAGAAGCAAATGGGTTGTTGCTCGGTCTGATGTGTCCCATCACCAGAAATTCCTTGATTTCCTTCTCTATCTCATCCTTGAACCTCCTAGGATGACGATAGGGGGGGGTGATCATAGGTTTGGCCCCCCCCTCCAACTCAATGGTGTGCTCAAATCCCCTATTAGGTTGTCTCCCTAGTGGAATTGCCTCAAAGACCTACTGATGTTGTCCGAATAAATTCTTGATCTCCGTATGGTACTATTGTCAATCTTCTGAATCCTTCTGAGTAGTGATCAAGAATTCTGCGACATATGTTACCTCCCCATGTTTGAATATCCTCTCCATCCTCTTAGCTAAAACTATCCTGGGTGCTCCTGTTGACATACCTCTTAGAACAACCCTCTTCCCATCCTGATCTCTGAATACCATTTCCAAGGTTTGGTAGTTGGTGGTGATTTTTCCCAAGGTAATAATCCACTAAACTCCTAACACCACATCTGTGTCTAATAGGTCAACCACATAAAATGTGTCTCTCACTGTGTAGTTTCCTAACTTCATCTCTAAGTTTGGAACTCTGTCTAGACACTCCACTGTGTGGCCATTTTCTACCGCAACATCAAACCCCTCAAACTCCTCTGTATGAAGTGCCTGTCTCGCTACTAGTGAAGCGTCGATGAAGTTGTGGGTGGCCCCACCATCTATCAGGGCGATTAGTTGTTGCCCCTGAATAATCCCTTTGATATGGAGGGTATCATACCTGGGAACACCATAAAGGGTTGGTATGAATCCTCCCTTTACTAGTTTCCTCCTGTTAGCCTGCTCTGGCGATTGTGGGACTACTGGAAGATGGGATCCTGCCAGTGTCGGTGATCTATGGGGAGGCTGCTCCTCTGCTGGTTCTCGCTCTTCCTCTTAACTACTGGATCCACTATCCTGCTCCTCCTCCTCATTGTCCACATTGTCTACTGCTACCTCAATATAATGAATCTCTCCCTTGCCCATGCACCTGTGGCCTAGGACCCAAGGATCTTTGCAGCTGAAGAAAAGATTCTTTCTCATAAGCTCTCGCCTAGCCTCATCATCCAACTTCTCCTTGCCCTTCCATTCTCTATGGAATGGCTTCCTATCTCGATCCCTCTGGGGCACAAATGGTTTGGAGAAAGTTTTAGTCTTTGGCATTGAGTCTGCCAGATCTCAAGTGCGAAGGATGGCATCCTGCAAAGTGGGAGGCCTATATGCCTTCACCCATCCTCTCAAAGGCTCTGTGAGTCCTTCTGTGAATAGCATGATCAGCTTGGGCTCTAATATATCTATCACTGCCACAGCTACTTGCTGAAACTCTATGATGAATACCTCTACTATGCCAGTTTGTCTCAACTGGGCTAGATCCCTGAAGTGTATCTCGAGATCCTTCCTATCAAACCTGTCCATGAGCCTATCTGTAAACTCCCTATAGGAGGTCGTGCGAATGTGACCCAATGTCACTAGTCTATGATACCACCACTCATGTGCCTCACCCTCCAAGTGTAAGGTCGCGAAACTGATGGCCTCTGTCTCAGTCATCTGGTTGATATTGTAATACGTGTCTAGCTTCTATACCCAAGCTGTGGCGGTGTATTTGGACGATCCGTCGAAATAAGGGATGGTGAGTTTCCCAACTTTTTGGATGAAATCGAGGTTATTCCCCTACTGTTGTTGTGGTCCTTCCCTCTGTGCCTCTCTGGGGAAGTTCCTGAGTCTGAGTCTAAAGTACTCGACTAAGGTCATGTCCTGATGGAAGTCACGACCCAATGTTGCGTATTCCATCCTATACTCTACAATGTCGTCTGCATGAGTGGATGGTCGCTGTGCTATCGGTGGCGGTGCTGCTACCAGAGGCACCCTCTGAAAACTGGGAAACAAGGTTCTGGGAATCCTACTCGGAAAGGTGTATGTGAAAGAGGGTGACTGGGGTCTATTGCCTGCTCCTAAGTTCCCACGTGCTGCATGCAGGACTTGTGTGTTTAGGGTTTCCACTCTAGACAATATATCAATCACCTCTGCCAAGGACTGAGACATGGTCCATTTACTAGCTAACATATCATTGATAACCTACATGAAAGTTGTCTCTAGATCTATGGGGGCCTTGCCACTGCCCTCTGGTCACTCATATATATCTCCTAGCATCCTCTCTACCTCGTGCTCATCCTCACGCTCTGCCCTTCTCTCTGCTTCTCTGTGTGCCTCTTCCTCTTCCTCTGAGATAGGAGGAAAAGGGGGAAAATCATGCCTATGCCTTCTTTCCTTATGCCCGTTGTAAGTGACATATTTGTCACCTATGTGTTCACGACCCTCTGGTTCTTCTACTACACTCATTGTCTTTAGTCACAGGCTGGTAGGGATACAACTATGATACCACTATAATGTTCCTAACTTGGCTTGTCTAGGAAACACTACTAATGTGTGTGTAGGATTAATCATTTACAACATATAAATGATCATACAAATAACAAATGTGACAAAGGACTGCAAAGTTTATATTATGATGTCTCTGTGGATTCCAAAATGGACAAATGAGGCTGAATAAAATGACAATACTCGATTAGATCAACATACAAAGGATCTTAGTCAGAATACAAATAAGAAACTAAAAGATAATACCCGAAATATGGGAGCACTGCGGATTCAATGGATGCGTTGGAACTATGGTAGCTTTGACGGTAACTGCTCGAAGTCTGGAAAGTTCTCCCTGGGAGATGTACTTCTTGGAATGGCCTAGAAACTATCCCAAATGATGCGCCCTACTCTAGTCCTCAGTACTGGTAACTGTCAGACCCTTCTACTGGTGAGTTTGGACCCTGGATGGATCCCCTTGGGGGAATGCGCCTCTCTTTCTATGGCAAAATGCATCCTAGTGATTCCACTATCGGAATCAGACGAGATGTGTCTCAAAATGATCGTCTTGGTCTACTGGAAAATGGGTCAGAAAGGTTTCCCTAAATATGGCATGATGCTCGCTCTGGAACCCTAAATGTATCTGCCAAAAGTGCCACACTTCCAAGTCTGGAAAATGCACCCCAGTTGATTCCTCCATCGGAATCTGATGAGGAACCAAGAAAAAGATGCGCCTTTCCTTCCTCTCAAATGGGTTGGAGGGAAATCTTGGAATTCTCCTTGGATGGGATAAGTCGACTAAAAACCCTCTTAGAAGTTGTACCCTCACTTTGGATGAATGCTCCCTTGCTGCTGAACACTATGTAACTACTGCTGAAGAATGATGGAATACCTAAATGATCTCCCCGATGACTAGGGTGTGTCTCTCAACACTGAAATCAGCCAACTGGTCTCTTCCTCCTGGAATCCACTGAACTATCTCTCCTGAGATGCGCCTCTTCTCCTCAATGGCAAGTCATAATCTGCATAATGCTAAATTAGGTCACTGACCCTTCCTTTATATCTTTCCAAAACCCTAAATCATTGCTGAAACCCTAATTCATTGTTGACTTCCAAAACCCTAAATCACTGTTGAAACCCTAATTCACTGTTGACTTCTATTTTTAGCTCATAATGACTTAAAAGTGATTTTAACCCTTTTTAGCTCAATGTCACTTTCTGAATATAACACCGGTGACTGAAGTGACCTCTAGTGACCCTGTTTACCCCTTTCTGGCCCTGGCTATAGTCTAACAGGGCAGTTTAGACCATTAAGCCTCCTCTCTAGAGCTCCTATTTGGAAAGGGACATTACATGGACATAGATAGTACTGACATGGGTCCCTTCACACCAACACATTAGTCTCTTCCTCATCCATAGCCTTGAACCTTACCCATGTTGATCATTGTAGGATGAGTTTATAGATATGGGAGAAGCATTATAGGTATTGGGAAATGGTTTGGAAGAAAAAAAAACCAGTGAGGTTGTAACTTCACCACGTGTTCAGATCACTTGAATCCTTCATATGGAAAATGAGTTTGAGAACTAGAGCCCCTATGTGACATACCTTTGTATATTTTAGTTGTCTTATCCCCCATTTTATATGTATTTATGTATGTAGGGTTTTATCTCTAATTTTATATGGTTTACTTTGTTGAGTTTATTCTATGCATTCATAAAATCTCATATCCTAATCCCATACTTCGGGGTAGAGGAGTTCATAAGTTCAAGGGGCCCTCTTCCAAACCCTGATTTTTCGCTATTTCGGGATCTTTTTGAATGAGTGATTGTTAGAAAGTTGGCTTAGGTTGTATATTGTTGGTTTGAGTTTTTGGTTTTCATTTATGTCAACCCTTGGAGAGTGATATTATAAATTGATTTCAACCCTTGGAGAGTGATATTATAGATTGATGTCAACCCTTGGAGAATTTTGGTAGCGAATTCTGGTAGCACAAAGGCATGGGTAAGGGACCCAAGTTTGTTTGAGTTATAAAGGCATGAAGATCAATGAATATAAAGGTAATACTATTCTATATGGATAGTACATATCATGCCATTTTTGGTGATATGTGTAACATCACATAACTCCTCACAGTTAGAGAGTTATGGCCATACAAAGTTGGAGAACCCTCATGTGTTATATAGAAGCCACTAGAAGGTTAAATAAGTCAATTATTCTAGAAGCTCCTAGAAGAAGTGTACTAGTCAGATTAATGGTAACTAAGAGTTAATCATGGGTATGGTTTTTGCATTAAAAAAATAATTAAAAATAAATTAGTTGCAACAAGAGGTTGTGAGTAAAAAGAAATAATTTAAATAATAAAGTAGTCAAAGTGGTTGCAAAGAGAAATTATTTAAATAATAAAGTGGTTGCAACAAGAAGTAGTGAGTTTACTATTTATGAATAAGTCAAAGTGGTTGCAAAACAAATAAATTAAATAATAAATTTAGTTGCAACTAGATGTGGAGAACTTATTATTTGTGGATAAAATGGTTGTAAGTGGACAAGTGGTTAAAATTGGGTTAGCCCTAAAAACAAGGAAGTTGGGTTAAGTTGGTTAGAAGGTAACCCCTTGAGGAAGCTACATGAAAGCATAAATAAGAGAGAAAGGCTCTCATATTATCACCTATTGAATATTATTGAATATCTTTATTGTGAAAGGATTATTGCAGGTACATCAAGTTATGCAATATTGAGGAAGTGAAAGAGGATTGACGACGAAAGTTTTGGAGTTTTAGAAATACTGAAAAACCCTAGTTTCTAAGTTGTACGTGGGATAACAGTACAATAGGGTGCATACATACATGGGATAAAAATATAATATGATGCATATGTACACAGATTGGCAGTATAATAGGGTGTGCACATGAGGATAAAGCCATAAAAACTTGAGAAGATGAAGATGCCAGGTCTCTAGATTCTAAAAGCAAGCTCCCAAGAAGGTCTATAGTGATCAGGTACATCAGATCTATCCACTGGTTCAAAAGGTATGTCTTATTTCTATGAGTAGTTGTATTTTGTTGTCTACATGAGAAACAATTATGGGTGTTTGAGTATTTTCCCTAGAGATATTATTGGCTGCATGGGACTTTCTGTATAAGTCAAATCTATAGAATTAAGTGTTGGTATAATCAATATTTATCAATGATACATCTTGTTAGTGTTGAGTCACATCTTGTAATTATTGGCATATAGTTGAGGGTTTTTGTGGTACATGGTTGAGATCTTGTATTTATGAAGTGGTTGATGTATTGATATGATGAATATTAGTAAGGGTTTGGTTTCTAGTAAATGTGAGGGTTTTTGGTTGTGATGTGTTAGTGAAATTGTTGGTTGGTTTGAGGCAGATTTGTTGTAATGCATGGGTGGTACATGTGTGAGTGTTATTGGTGTATCTTATGGTACATTGAGAGATGATTTTGTTAGTGGTATTGATATATGATTGGTACACACTTGAGGCTACATAATAGTGAGGTTTTGGCACATGTTTCGATGTAAGGGTTTATGGTATTTGGATCATGTATTGTGTGATGTATTGATAGATGATGTTTTGTTGGTTACATTTGTATATCTCTTTGGTATATGGTTGAGATTCATGTTGGGATATATAGTTGATGAGTTGGCACATACATGAGTTGTATGGTGTGGTGATGTTGGTACATCTTGATAAGTTATAGTTTGACTTGTTGATGCATAATTGGCACATGTGTGGGGTATTGTTAGAGGTGCTTGCTACTAGTATTTGTGATGCATGATTGGTACATGTTTAGAGGCACTTTCTAGTAGTATTGTTTGAAACATGGTATATGGATGATGTGGCATATATATCTTGATATATTAGTAAAAGGAAATATTGATCTTGGTGATGGTTATGAGGTATTGTAATGTGCATAGTTGATGCACTTTTAATGGTGCAAGTTGTGTGAGTGATTGATGTACATGGTTGATAATATAGGTTGATCAGTACATGTTGATAGGTAAAGGTTGGGACAGGTTGTAGGGTTATGTGCCAGAGGTAGAAAAGGGTGTTAGTTTCAAAAAAGTGAGAATCCTAGCTCTTAGAAGGTGTACATAGGCTGCAGTATAGAAAGGTCGCGTACATTCATGGGTTGTAGTATATATAGGGCACATACATATGTTCTCTGCAGAGCAGACAAGCCACACACATTTTTGGTCTTGTTGGTATAGGTTGAGCATAGGTACAGTTTGGTTACAGGACATTGGCACATATTGGTTACAGGTTGTTGGATCAGATTGGTACATATTTACAATAGTATATTTCACAGTGACAGTGTGACAATGGTTTCATCTATTTGACATTTCTATTTCAGGGCAGTAGGATGGGGAAAGGATAGGTGGTTGTAGCCACCTTCCAGTTGTAGCCGAAGAACATAGGGGGTTGTATCCTCCTTCTGGTTATAACCAAATAATTGGGGAGATGTAGCTCCCCTCAAGTTGTAGCCTGATAATAGCGGGTCGAAGCCTCCTTCCAGTTGTAGCTAGAGAATTGGAGTTTGGTGCTTCCTTGAATGTAATTATTAAAGACATATACTAAAATAATTTTGTGGTTTTCTCCTGTATTGGGTTTCCATGTAAAATATTGGTGTATTGTGCATTGTGTGAATGTGTCTATTATTGTTTATTATGCACTGGTGGATGTTAATGTTATATGATGCAATAAAATATTAATGATGAACTGATGAACATTGTTGAATAATTTAAAGTAATATACATTGTGGTTAAAAGGATTGATAAGTGGTATAAATTTCTCATTACTGATTCACCCGCCCTCTTAGTAATCCAAAAATTGGTATCAAAGTAGGTTCCTTCAGGAAACAGTTTAACCACTGGAAGGAGATCATGGATTATTCTGAGAATAGAACACCATTGTTTAATGTTCAAAATGATTTAAAGTATGAGATATGGAGCAGAAGGACGAAAGTATTTTTGGAGGCACATGAACATGGTATTTGGAAAGCAGTTGTTACAGGATACAATAGTTCAAATAAAGAAAAAAATGCAGTCAAGAAAGAATTGAAACAAAATAAAAAAATTGCAATGGATTTTATTTTGGAAGGACTATATGATTCAATTAAGGAAAAGGTAGGTAAATGTTCATCAGCTTAATAAATTTGGTATAAGTTACATGATATCTATTCTTCGCCCATGACAGAGTCAAAGAATGCTAAAGAAGATGCATGTATAGAATAGGAAGAAAGATGTTCATCATGTCAAACAAATTCAAAGGAGCAAGAGTACGGAATCAACAAAAGTATTTTGTTTTTCTTTAATTGTGAAAAACACAGACATCTTGAAATGGAATGCCATGAAGGTAATGAGACAGGAAAAATAATTGAAATAGAAGAGAATTATGAAGCATAATTAATCAATGATTTAGATGATCTAAAGAAAGAAAGAGAATAAAACAAGTCACTCAAGAAATAATTGATGAAATAAAAGGAAAGTGTTCAAGGTTCCAAAGACGCTCAACATGTCATCAAGAATTTAAGAGCTCAACTAGAAGAGGCCAGAAGAATTTAAGAAAGTCTATAATATCAAAATTTGTGTTTAGAATCCAACATAGTAGAACAAAAGGAAGAAGCAGAAAAGAGAGAAAAGATACTGAAAAAGCATCTCAAGGAAAGAACTGGTGACATAAACCAGTTTGAGGAATATTTTGGTCAAGATGAGAGAAGACTTGAAGAAGAAATAATTTCATTGAAAATCCAACTTGAACTAGCAAATAGAATAGAAGAAGTCATGTAGTCTCAGATAATGAAGAAAGAAGAAGAGGTTGAGAAGCTTGGAAAAGAAGTTGTCACACTAAGAGTCAAATTCATCATGCTCAACAAGAACATTGAAGAGACAGAAACATCTACATCAGTAGTAGAGAATGAAGAGAAGCACTCTAGGTTGCTAGAAAAGAAGAATGAAGAAAAGAGCAAGAGTTATGCAGAAGTACTCAAAGGAAGGAATCATGGTCAACCAAAATCTAAGAAAACTAATAAATATACATATTCAATAAGACCATCCATGTTCAATCCACAAAGAAGCTTCAATCATGAGCATGATCAATAAAGGAAGGAATTCAGAAGGACTACACCACAAAGAAGATCATTCACTCCCAGGTATGTAAATTTATTTTATGGTCGTTGTTTTTATTGTACTAACTTTGGACATAAGGTTGCAGATTGTGTAGATTTTAACCTTGTACAATATTTACTGCAAACTGATTTTCAGTAAAAGAACAGAAAAGATACAATGGCAAATACAAACATTACATAGAGATTTTTCCCGTGGAAACCCAAACCAGGAAAACCAACATATTCTATATTCATTCATAGTATTACATTGTTTACAATACAATATACATATAGGAGCCAACAACATCCAAAAACCTAAACCAATGACCTCTATTAGTCAACAACTCTAATTCCTTAACTGGAAATAGAAAAACCATTGGCAAAAAAACCATGTGCTGAAAAACCATCTAAATATGTGACACGTTTCTCAAGGAAGAAAAATTGTGTTGGGCATAGTGTCATGAATGTATTTTCATTGATGTCAATAGTCGATATCATTGATGTGATGATAAGTTGAGATAAAATCTCAGGAGGGTTAGCGAATGAATATCAAATCTTGGAAGAGATGGCGTAATGAATTTCAGAAGAATCATTGGAGGACTAGTCAACAGTATATAATGACTGATGTCAAACAGTTGGACGATATGTAGAGATTAAAGCTCAGGAGAGTTAAAGAATGAAGATCAAAGCTCAGAAGGTATGGTGCGATGAAACTCAACTCAAATCAAGACCGTTGATGCGCAATCGCCAGATCAACGACAGGGATGAATTACAAAGAGCGAGAGAAGAATTAAACTACTCGCTAGTTACAATCCCACAATCGGTCTAGATCGCTAAATCTCATAAAATCAAACATATACGATTGTGGTTGATCCAAAAAATGATCATATTAAGTTAGATTAAGTCATGACCATCGGATGCACAATTTCCAAATCTACGACAGGGATAGATTGTGGAGATTGAAAGGAGAATTAAACATCATTCTATTTCCAATCCCGCAATTAGTCAGGACCGTAAGATATTATAGCTTCAAAGATCGACGACTATGGTTGACTCACCAACAACGCACAAATTCAAATTGCAGAGTTGGGTGTCGAGTTAAATCACTCCCAAGTTGTGGTTCTGCAATCATCGTCAACTATTGATCTGCTTCAAGTGTTTTCATAACCGTTTGATCACTTTAAAGTGGAAGGATAGGATAAGCGGGGAAAAAGTTGAGAAGTTGATTATATGAATACTCGTCAGTCGTAAGATCAAACCCAAATTCCCGTTAGCCGTCGGATCATCTTAAAGTGGAAGGATAGGATAAGCAGGGATAAAGGGTTGAGAATTTGATTATCCTAATACTTGTCAGCCGTCATATCAAACTTGAATTCTCGTTAGCTGTAGGATCTTTCTCAAGTGGAAGGATAGGATAAGCGAGGTAAGATTTGAGATCTCATTTATGCGAATTTTCTTCAGTCGTTGGATCATTCTAAGTGGAAGGATAGGATAATCTAGAAGAGATGCATCGCAGACAGATCAAGTTTTTGATATAAAATCTTGATCAAATGAACATCATTCACTTTGGGTATAAATGTGTGAGGAGGTTACTCTCCGGAAAAATCTCACTTTAAAATTTTAAGTTTGAGATTTGAAATTCTCGAAGCCCAGAGACCCGGAGAGCCGAAATAAATTCTCGACCACTAGATCATCTGACGTAAGCCTCAGCTGTCTGATTCAAGAGTACATGTGATAGACCACGGTGGAAGACCATGTCATCAAAGAAATATGGAAGATCATGACATGTGGCAGACCACGTCGACAAGGACATGTGGTAGACCACTTCATCAAAGGACATATGGAAGATCATGCCAGCAGACCTCGTAAGCAAGGAAATGTGGCAGACCATGTCGACAAAAACATGTGGTAGACCATGTCAGTAAAGGGAATATGTGAGACCACATCAACAAGGATACGATTCGTCCGATCTGAAGGATCACTTCGAGTGTATTATCAATTGTTGATCATAATAGAGTGGAAGGATAGTGTAAGTTGAAATATCTGAAGTCTTGAAGTAAACTGTGGCTATAATATTCCTAGGCCGAACCCAATTGTAATGTAAATGAAAATGTACTTAATCTAGTGAGTTGTTTGATATCATTTTTGTATGCACATTTCATGGCATAGTGCCTGCATGTACTGCGCAGTAAAATGAGGAAGTTTGCACATTCCATGATATCGAGTGAAGAAACATAAGTGCATGCGATTTTGAGGGCAGGTATCCTTTTGTGTGTATGCTATGTTTTGTAGGCTAGTGAGCCATTTATTATAAGCTAGGATGCTTATGTTTTGATTAGGCAGGAGAGACTAGATGTTAAAATCCAGTGCGCCTATTTTTGTATGTCTCATAATTAATATAAAATACATCGCTGCGCGCAGATCGACCATGATAAAAGAGATGGGGGACTAAACTCCACTAGTTAGGGAAAGGGTAGGCCGAAAAGTTAAGGAAAAGGGATAAGCTAGGGAGCTTAAGCCAAAAAGGAATATTATATTAATATTTCTTAAATCATAAAGTATGGATAATTATTTTATCCTAAGTTCTAAATTTGGGGACAAGTAGGCCAAAGTAGCTCCCAACATGGCAAGTGTCAAGTTGGGGACATGCATACATATTGTTGGGACTTAGTTCATTTTCCCATCTTTTCCATAATTCTTCCCATCTTTCCTTCCATCATTCAATCATTCATTCAATCATCCATGGGCATGCACACACCCATTGAGATATCCTTCGTATCTTCATGACTGTACCTGAACCTGTATCCATAGCCATTATGTGTTGGTGTATCTGGTTAGCTTGGGAGTTGGACTGAAGAAGCGAGTTGTCAGGCCTGTGGGATATTGAAGAGGTGGGTTTTCAGGCTCGTGAGAAATTATTTGGGTGAGAGAATTGCAGG
>ML779237.1:605381-629244 GCA_009831015.1 Picea engelmannii | reverse complement strand
TTTGGGACCATGCAAAGGCTTTAAACACACTACAAGCTGGACTGAGTAAGAAAATCCTTGCTAAGGTACTAAACTGTAATAATGCAAAAAAACTCTGCAATAAATTGGAAACCATATATGCAGGAGATTCCAAAGTAAGGAGGGCCAAACTCCATACTCTCAGAGTACAATATGAAGGTCTGAAAATGAAGGATGAGGAGAATATCTCAGATTACTTTGAAAGAATTGATAATATTGTTAATGCAATTAGAGGATTGGGAGTAGAAGTGTCATACAATGAGCTAGTTGAAGAAGTACTAAGAAAACTACCTATTCTATACAATCCTAAAGTGTCCTCTCTTGAAGATCGGGAAAATCTAGATAAACTCACCATGGACGAATTGTATGGAATCCTCACTACCTATGAGTTAATATTAGGTCATGAGAACCCCCCACAAGGAGAGGTACCCTTCAAGGTGCTCAAGAAAATAAAAGGTCAGAAGCAAAAACCTCAATCCTGCCAACATGAAGAATCTGATGTGGAAGAAGCCAATGTTATAAAAAAACTGTGGCAAGGTTGGCCACTTTTCATCCAAGTGTCCCTATTCCAAGGAGGACTTTGAGGATAAGGAAAACAAAGCTAAACAATACAATAAGAAGGAAAAACTCAACTACAAGAAAAAAGTTTTACAAAAGAAAAAATAATTTCTACTCAAAAGAAAAAAACAACAGTTCATGAGAGTACAGTGACAATGATGAATATGATGATGATGAAGTCCTTTTTCTAGGTATTGAAGAGTCTAAGAATATAAAATAAATTAAACATGAGAAAGATTCAAAAGATTAAGAATAAGTTAATATGGAAGAAGAACTTCTCAGTGCCTTGGATGAGTTAAGAAAATACAAAACCAGATATAGACAACTGAAAAGTTTTGTAGTTGAACAAAAATAAAAAACATGAATAGAAAGTTAAGGAGATGGAGAAACTCATGAGCAACCCGAAAAACCAAATCCTAGAAGCAAATAGGATTGAAGAAAGTATGGAAAAATCTCTTAAAGAAAAACAAACAACCTGTGAAGGAATGGAGGCTTAAATAGTTCACCTGAGATAAGAACTGGATGCAAAGATCATTCAAAAAAAATATGAAAACAATTCTAAATATTAGATAAGATTATTACCACACAAAGGGATTCAAGTAATAAAAACGGAATAGGCTATTCACAAGAAGAAAGCCAAGTTAATTCAAAATCTTATGCATATACTCTCCTAAGTACATTCAAGAATACAAATGAAGAGAAGACAAGAAATGATCAGAACTCCAGAGGACCACTTCCACCCATCAAGAAGGAAGATAAGACAATACAAAATAAGTTCTATCAAAATAGGTATCCTCACACTTTCTTTGGTTATTACTTTGCATGCTCTAATTTTGGACACAAAGCTATGAATTGTAGAGCATATAGAAGGAAAAATTTGAGGGTTAAGAACTATAACCGTAGAGATAACCAAGCAGTAAATCAAGTCAAAATCAGAAACTATAACTTCTTTGTATCTCTACAAGAAGTGGACCTAGAATGCTTCAGATGTCATAACTATGTACATAAGTCTAGTAATTTCAAATTAATGGAAGCCTCAGAACAACCAAGATTCATTAGAGAGAAAAATAAGCTTTGGAAAGAAAAAACACCAAAGAAGGAATGTCTTATTGCCTTAAAAACCCAAGATAAATAAGATCTTTGGTATGTTTATAATGGGTGCTCAAAACATATGACAGGAAACAAAGACAAGTTTTTTAACTTAAAGAAACAAAAAGGTAAAGTTACATTTGGTGACAATGCTTCAGGTAACATACTTGGGAAAGGAACTGCGAGTTTGGGAAAAGACAAAGCCAAGAATTTGTTGCTTGTTGAAAAACTGAAACCTATCCTATTAAGTGTTATCCAAACCTGTGATCAGGGGCACTTTTTCATCTTTGATTCCCAGAAATGTGAGATTAGGAGAAAAGACACATGAAAACTGGTTGGTACTACTCCTAGAACTCTCGAAAATGTGTATATACTAGATGCAAAACTGAATGAGGAATTCCATATGAATCTAGTAGATGAAATTTGGGTATGGCATAGAAGGTTGGGGCATGTTAACTTTGACAATCTAATAAAAGTCAACAATCTTGGTGCAGTAAGAAACTTGCCAAAGATCATAAAGCCCTCAAATACTATGTGTAGACACTGTCAACTAGGGAAGAAAACTAGAATAAGGTTCAAAGAAAAAGAATAAACAACCTCAAAAACTTTATAGCTTGTTCACACTGACCTATGTGGACCTACAAGGACCAATATTTTTCAAGGAGAGTCTTACTTTATGTTGTTCATTGATGATTTTACTAGAATGGGTTAGATATGTTTTCTCAAAGAAAAATCAGAAGCACTTAACAAATTCAAAGCCTTTAAAACCCTTGTTGAAAATGAAATGGAGACAAAAATCAAATGTCTTAGATCAGACAATGGTGGTGAGTTCACCTCAAAAGAGTTTGATCTCTTCTTTGAAACCCGTGAAATAAAAAAACAATTCTCTGTTGCCAGAACACCTCAACAAAATGAGATTGCTAAGAGAAAGAATATAACAATTAAGTAGGTTGCAAGGACTATGCTCAATGAAGAAAATTTGTCTAATGGATATTAGAGGGAACATGTAAGAACAACAGTATACATATTGAAAAGAGGTCAGCTAAGGGTTAATAGTGATAAGACTCCTTATGAACTATGGTTTGGAAGAGATCCATCAGTAAAATACTTCAAGGTCTTTGGAAGTAAGTGCTACATAAAAAGACTTAATGAGAATCTTGGAAAATTTTATGCCAGATCTAATGAAGCTATTTTTCTTGGATATGCTTCTAACAAGAAAGAATAAAGATTCTATAATATTATATCACATAAGATTGTTGAGAGTGCAGATGTCAAGGTGGATGACCTAAAAACGTTAAGAATAAAAAATCAAGAGACTATACTTGAAAGTGAATATGAAGACGATGATGAGACAATTGGCACTCAAGTAGAAGAAGTATAAGAGAATAAAGAAAGGGAAGATGATGATATGCATATGAGTGAAGATGAAGAAGATTTTCAAGAAGAAATAAGAGAGGAATTCATAAGAAGAGACAAAAAGACACCCTCAAGAATGACTCAAAAGAATCATCCTGAAGAACTAATTATTGGAGATATGAATGATGGAGTGCACACAAGAAGACAACTACTATATCAAACAAAAATATCATTGTTGTCACATATTGAGCCCAACTCAATCAAATATGCATGTAAAGATGAGAATTGGGTTAAAGCTATGAATGAAGAATTGGACCAAATTGAAAAAAATCAAACTTGGGAACTAGTTCCAAGACCAAAAAATAAAAATGTCATTGGAACTAAATGGGTATATAAAAATAAAATGAATGAAGATGGACAAGTAATTAGGAATAAATCCATATTAGTATGTAAAGGGTATTCTCAAGTTGAAGGAGTAGACTATGAAAAAACATTTTCACCTGTGGCCAGAGTAGATGCAATTAGGATGTTCTTAGCTTTCTATAGCTACAGAAAATTTAAAGTGTACTAAATGGATGTCAAGTCAACATTTCTCAATGGAAACCTAGAAGAGGAATTCTATATTGAGCAACCAAAAGGATTCAAATTAACTAACAAAGGAGAATATGTTTGTAAATTAAAGAAAGCACTCTATGGGCTAAAACAAGCACCCAAAGCATGGTATGCAAGGCTAGATTCTTATTTACAAAAACAAGGCCTCAAAAGAGGATCAACAGAAAACAATCTTTATTGTAAAATTGTTGTTAATAACATGATTATTGTGGAAGTATATGTTGACGATATTATATTTGGTAGTGATGATGGAAAAATGAGTAAGGACTTTGCTAGGATGATGCAACAATAATTTGAAATGTCTTTGCTTGGTGAACTGAATTTATTTCTTGGATTACAAATAATATAGTCCAAAAGAGGAGTCTTTATCCATCAGTCTAAGCATGTTAAATATATGCTTAAAATATTGCAGTTAGAGGATTGCAAACTTGTTAGTACACCTATGACAGTTGGAGGCAAACTATGGATAATGAGTCCAAAGTTGTAGATCCAAAAAACTACATATCAATGATTGGGAGTTTACTTTATGTAACAACTTCCAGACCTGATGTCAAGCAAGTTGTTGGGATGGTGGCTAGATTCCAAGAAACACCAAAGGAGAACCATATTCAAGTTGTAAAAAGAATATTCAGGTATTTCAAAGGAACCATAGATCTTGGTTTGTCGTACCCTAGAAAGGATTCATTCACTTTAAAATCCTTTTCAGATGTTGATTGGGCAGGTAGTATAGATGATAGAAAAAGTACAAGTGGAGGAGCATTATTTTTGGGAGAATCACTGGTAGCTTGGATAAACAAGAAACAATCCTCAATTTCTCTGTCCAACACTGAAGCTGAGTATATTGCAACAACTAAATGTTGCACACAAGTGGAATGGATGAAACAAACCCTACAAGACATCAAAATAGTATTTGAAGAACCTACTATTATCCACTGTGATAATACAAGCATTATAAGTCTCTCTAAGAACCCTGTCCAACACTCAAAATTGAAACACATTTCCATAAAGTACCACTATCTAAGACATCAGGCTTAAAATAATAACATTAAATTGGAATATGTTCCAACACAAGAAAAAGTGGCAGATATTTTCACAAAATACTTAAGCAAATATGTATTTGAATATCTCAGGAAACAATTGGGAGTAATCTTTCTTCCAACCTAAATCTCTCAAAATAAATAAAAATGCATCAATTGGGACCAAATCAGGGGGAGACAACAATCAATGTCAGAAGGAGTCATTTAGTTATGACAGGAAAGGTGTGATTGCAGGAGGAGTTACCAATGGTCAAGACTCTAATCAGAAGTATTTAGACAGATAGATAATAGGAGGAGAAACTGTTTGCCATTGATGTCAAAGGGGGAGAGTAACTTCAGAGGAGAGAAGCATTATCACAGGGGGAGATTGTGTATGAAGTTTGTGAGTTGCCATCAATGACAAAGGGGGAGATTGTTGGACATAGTGTCATTCATGTATTGTCATTGATGTCAACAGTCGATATCATTGATGTTATGATAAGTTGAGATAAAATCTAAGGAGGGTTAGCGAATGAAGATCAAATCTCATAAGAGATGGCACAATGAATTTCAGAAGAATCGTTGGAGTACTAGTCAAAAATATATAATGACTAATGTAAAACAATTGGATGATATGCAGAGATTAAATCTCATGAGAGTTAACGAATGAAGATCAAATCTCAGAAGGTATGGCGTGATGAAACTCAGATCAAATCAATACCTTTTATGCTCAATCGCCAGATCAATGGCAAGGATGGATTGCAGAGAGCGAAAGAAGAATTAAACTACTTGCTAGTTACAATCCCACAATTGGTCTAGATCGTCAGATCTCATAAACTCAAACATATACGACTGTGGTTGATCTAACAAACAATCAGATTAAGTCATGACTGTCAGGTTCACAATTTTCAAATCTACAACATGGATAGATTGTGGATATTGAAAGGAGAATTAAACATCGTGTTATTTCCAATCCCGCAATTAGTCAGGATTTTCAGATCTTATAGCTTCAAAGATTGACAACTGTGGTTGACTCACCAACAACACACAACTTCAAATTGCGGATTTTGGGTGTCGAGTTAAATCACTCAAAAGTTGTGGTTCCTCAATCATCATCAACCGTTGATCTTCTTCGAGTGATTTCATAACCGTTGGATCACTTTAAAGTGGAAGGATAGGATAAGCGGGGCAAAATTTGAGAATTTGATTATCCGAATACCCGTCAGCCATCATATCAAACTCGAATTCCCGTCAGTTGTCGGATCATATTAAAGTGGAAGGATAGGATAAGTAGGGCTAAAGGGTTGAGAATTTGATTATCCGAATACCCGTTAGCTGTCGGATCAAACCCGAATTCTCGTCAGCCGTTAGATCATTCTTGAGTGGAAGGATAGGATCAACGAGGTAAGATCGGAGATCTCATTTATGTGAATTTTCGTCAGTCATTGGATCATTCTAAGTGGAAAGATAGGATAAGATAGAAGAGATGCATTGTAGATAGATCGAGTCATTGATCTAAAATACTGATCAAATGAACATCATTCACTTCGGGTATAAATATGTGAGGAGGTTACTCTCCAAAAAATTCTCACTTCAAAATTTTAAGTTTGAGATTTGAAATTCCCAAAGCCTGAAGACCCAGAGAGCTGAAATAAATTCTAGACCGTTGGATCATCTGAAGTAAGGCTCAACCATCCGATTCAAGAGGACATGTTACATACCACAGTGGAAGACCATGTCAGCAAACACATATGGCATATCACGACAACATACCTCATCAGCAAGGTTATGTGGCATACCACATCGGCAAGGACATGTGGCAGAACACTTCAACAAAGGAAATATGGCAGATCACGTCAGTAGACCTCATCAGCAAGGACATGGGGAAGACCATGTCAGCAAGAACATGTGGTAGACCACGTTAGCAAAGGGAATATGGAAGACCACATCAACAAGGATACGAGTTGTCCAATCTGAAAGATCACTTCGGGTGTATTCTCAACTGTTGATCATAGTACAGTGGAAGGATAGTGTAAGTTGAAATATCCAAAGTCCCAGATTAAACTGTGGCCATCCATCCCAACACTTAATTAAGTCCTAGCAGTTGGATTAAGCAGTGAAATTATGAGTGTAAGGATCAAATCTAACAGTTGATCTGGTTCTGTAAAATAAACTGTCCGATCTGATTCGAAGATTTGAAAAGTTGAAATCTCAAAGTTCCGAAGGGCGAAGTTCCAATAGCCGTCCATCTCATTAAAAGATTGAATCGTGATCGTTGATTCTGATAAGCGCTCAAATGCTTGTTTGGACTAGCGTCTAGTCACCACCGTTGGTAATATGATATAAGATATTTAAATGATAGTATAATATGTCGCTATAATTGGTAAGCTCGTGGTTCGGTAACACTCAGTCACATGTAATGGTTTGAAGGAAGTTCTTCCGCATAATTTGGTTTCTGTGAAATTAACAGATATTCGGGATCAAGTTTAATGGATGAAATTGATCCATATGTGATCAATTTACCAAAATCCTTCACAGTAAAAATAATAATCAATGATTATGGTTAAGTTAAACAAAGAGGTGCGATGGTTCAAAACCAAGGGACACAGTGTATCACTCTCACGCCGTTTTTGAAGAATATATAAACAAGGAAGAATGTTGAGAAGATGTGTGTCTCTGCAGTCTAAATCAGAGAATTTATTAAAACAGAGAAGCAGAGAGAGATGTAGTAAAAGACCTGATACAAAAGTTTATCCAAATTCAGAAAAAACAAGGGTGGTTGGGTTGTGAAAGGGTAGGTTGGTGCCTGCAGAGGGATTTGGTGCTTCCTTGTCAGTTGTAGATGACTAAACAGGGGGTCGTAGCCTCCTATTAGTTGGTGTTGGTGAATAAGGGTGTGGGTGCATCCTGATCAGTTGGCGCTGATCGAAAAGGAAGAATATCTTCCTTCTATGTAACATGTAAAACAAATTTTGTAGTTAATAGAAAAGTGTTTGTGGTTTTTCCGATTTGGGTTCCACGATAAATATTATGTCAAAATTATGTTTTCATAAATAAAAGAAAATTGATAAAATTATTGTGTCACTGATTCACCCTGCCCTCTTAGTGACAGGATCTGATCCTTCAAATTGCACTCTGACTATCACAATCTATCCTTACATCTTGTTGTACCAACCCAATACCTGAACACAATCTTTGTAACCATCCTACTTCCTTACTTGCATGAGTGGTTGTCATGTATTCAACTTCTGTAGTTGAATTTTCTACTACAACCTGTCTTTTGCTCATCCAACTTATTGCTCCTCCAAACATGTTAAACACATACCCACTTGTAGATCTCCTACAATCCTGATCTCCAGCCCAGTCTGCATCCACAAAGCCACGTATATCCACTACTCTGCCCAATCCTGGTCTTCCTTCTTAGCACAATCCATAGCTAGCAATGCCATGCAAATACTTTAAGACCCTTTTTACTGTTGTCCAATGCTCCTTTCCTGGTTTTGACATATACCTTCTCACAAATCCCACTACATGTGCAGTGTCTGATCTAGTATAGACCATTGCATACATCAAACTGCCAACTGCACTCACATATGGAACACAAGACATGTCCTCCTCTCCTTCTTGTGTCTTGGGACACTTATTAGTAGATAACTTTACCCCAATAGGAATAGGAACCTTGACCAATTTACATTCCTGCATATTAAACCTCTGCAATATTGTCTCAACATATTTTCTCTGATTTAAGCAGAGTTTCCTTTTTTTCTGATCTCTTTTAATTTCCATGCCCAAAATGAAATTTGAAGCACCGAGATCCTTCATGTCAAATTTAGAGGACAACTGATTTTTCACATCTTGGATAATCTCCTTGTTGTTTCCTATCAGCAACATGTCATCCACATACAAGACCAAATAAATCAAATGATCACCAATTAATTTAAAATACACACAATGATCCTCTTTTCTTCTTGTGAAGCCAAGTTCCAGCATATAAGTATCAAATTTTTGATACCACATCCTTGGTGATTCTTTTAAACCATACAGGGACTTTTTCAACTTGCATACCAACTCCTTCTTTCCATTCACATCATAACCTTCTTGCTGCTTCATATAGATTTATTCTTTCAGATCCCCATGTAGAAATGTTTTCTTCACATCCATATGTTCTACTTCAAAATAAAATGCAACAACAACAGATAACATAAATATGATAGAGGTTAAATTGGCAACAGGAGAAAAAATATAACAAAAATCAATTCCCTCAACCTGGGAATAACCCTTTGCTACTAATCGAGATTTGTATTTCTCCACTTTTCCTTCTACATTAAACTTCTTTTTAAATACCCATTTGCTGCCAATAATATTTCTTCCAGTCGACAACTCCACTAGATCCCAAGCCTCATTCTTATCCAAAGCTACCATTTCTTTGTCCATGGCCCTTTTCCATAGATTTCCATCCTCTGAATCCACTGTCTCCCTAACAGTTCTAGGATCATCATTAGTAATAGACAAATAAAAATTTGAATGTAAATAATATGGAGTATACCTTTCTGATAAGCTTCTTTCTTGAATCGATCTCCTCAATACTGGAGTATGAGGATCTTCTTCTTCTGATTCCTTTTCTTCTGTAGAGTTTGATTCATAATCCTTTAAATCAAACTCTATTTTCTCTGGTTCTTCCTTACTTGGTAGGACTTCCTGTTTAACAAAATCCTTGATTTCTCTAAATACCACATCTCGGCTATACACTACCTTCTTAGTTTCTGGGTTCCAAAGCTTATAACCTTTGAGACCATCTTTATATCCAATAAATATACACTTTTCAACCTTCTTATCTAGCTTACTCCTATTTTCCTTTGGAACATGAAGATATGCATCATAACCAAATAACTTGAGATGTGTGAGAGAAGGTTCCTTACCAGTCTATACCTCTTGTGGAGTCTTGTCATCCAACGCTGATGAGGGTGATCTATTGACTAGGTAAAAAGCAGTACCCACTGTCTCTACCCATAATTATTTCCCTAACCCGGAACCACTGAGGATGCACCTTTATTTTTCCATCAACGTCATGTTCATCCTTTCTACAACTCCATTCTGCTGAGGTGTATATGGAGTATTCTTCTGCCTTGATATACCACACTTCTTACAATTCTTCAAATTCATTCTCGCAGAACTCTCTGCCATTATCTGTCCTCAACACCTTAATTCTTTTCTCTATTGGATTCTCAACAAGATCCTTAAACTCTTTAAACCTATCAAAGACTTCATATTTCTTCTTGAGTAAATATATCCAAGTATTCCTCGAGAAGTCATCTATAAATGAGACATGGTACACATATTTTCTCAATGATGGGACCGACACAGGTCCTAAAACATCACTATGAACTCGCTATAAAATTCCTTCTGCCCTCATTGCACCAAAGGGGAATCTTACTTGATTTTGCTTCCCATATAGATAATGTTCATAGAAATAAAAACCCAAAGAGTAGTTAGACATACCTTCAACCATACCTTTACCATGTATTAGTCAAAGACCCTTTTCTATGATATGCCCCAGTCTTTGATGCCACAACATAACCTTTTATCCAGAGACTATAAGTGTTCTTTATTCTTCAACTCAAATATCAGGAACAATGGAAATATTTCACCCATCACTAATAATGCTTCCTTGCATCTTATACAGAGTTCCAAACCGAACTCCCTTCATCAACACCATTTCTCCTCGAACCATCCTATAGGTTTCCTTTTCAAATATTGTTTTTACCCATGCATCGTCCATTTTTTTATAGAAATCAAATTTTTGGCTAGACCTAGGATGTGCAAAACACCAAGAAGTGTTCTAATCCTCCCATATATGAGCCTCAAATTGAATTTTTCTCGTCCTATTATTATGGTTTTCGAATCATCACCTAAGAAAACATTACCTCCATCATACCTTTCATATTTGCAAAACCACTCCCTGTGGGGAGTCATGTGAAAGGATGCACTAGATTCAACCAAACATGCCTCATGATATGCATGTGTACTTGAAGAAGCCAAGTACACATCCCCTCCTTCTTCCTTGGAGATCTTTTCTTTTATAGAAGGAGACTCTTCAGATCGCTTCTTTTTCTCAAATTTGGATCTAAATTGCTTCTTGTAGTGCCCTTCTTTTCCACATCTCCAACATACCTTTACAAAATTTTCAGGAGATTTAGATCTACCCTTAGACTTAGATATCCCACTTGAGAAATTAGATCTATTTCTTTTCTGGGAACGTCCTCATGCAAATAATGCATCTGTGATCTATCCTTCCATATTCTTCCATCTCATCTCCTCCGACGACAAGGATAAGACCACTTCATAAAACTTCAAGGTAGTTGTATTACTACCTATGGCCACAACCTTACTATCCCACGAGTTTGGTAAAGAGCATAGTAAACTGATACATTTATCTTCATCTAAAATTATAATATCAAGAGATACTAACTGACTTACCACAATATTGAAGGCATTCAATTTCTATTTCACCGAGTCTCCATCTTTCATCCTCAGGTTATACAACTTCTTTCTCAAGAATAGTTTATTCACTAGGGAATTAAATTGATACAACTTCCCCAACTTATCCCATAAATCCTTGGTTGTATCTTCCTATGACACATTCAGTAATACTGAATTTGAGAGACATAGTATGATTGTGCTCTTCGCCTTCTGATCCAACTTTTTCCAGTCATCTTCTAAAGTTTCTGTAAGTGCACTACCTGCATATACCGTGATCCATTGATCTCTTTCCACCAAAATATATTCCATCTTAAGCTTCCACAACTCAAAACTTTACCCATTAAAATTCTTGATCTCCATTTTCAAATTGCTTGCCATTTCTTTTCAGCTAAAAAATCAATACCACAGATCTCCCACTATAACAAGGCTTATCAAAGTCCTGAGCCAAACCCTTGACCACAAAGGCGTCCCCCTGAAGCCAACAAAGCTCTAATACCAAATGTAGATTTTAACCTTGTACAATATTTACTAAAAAATGATTTTCAGTAAAAGAACAAAAAATATACAATGGAAAATACAAACATTACACAAATATTTTTCCCCTGGAAACCCAAATCGAGAAAACCAACATATTCTATATTCATTCATAGTATTACATTGTTTACAATACAATATACATATAGGATCCAAAGGAATCCAAAACCCTAACCCAATGACATGGATTAGTCAACAACCCTAATTCCTTAACCGGAAATAGAAAATCATCGACAAAAAAATCGTGTGTCAAAAAACCACGTAAATATGTGACACATTTCCTGAGGTAAAAAAACCATCGAAAAACTACTACTTGTGCAAAGAATATAACACATACCCAACATATTGTAGGGATTATAAAAGACATATTCAAGTAGGAAATGCTTATGTGTCCCAATGTAACATTGAATGTTACAAATGTCATAACTATGGACACATAGCTTGTGATTGTAGAAGCATGATCAATACTTCCATGAAAGAGAAAACTGATATCAGATATAAGAAAGTATGGATAAGAAAACATGAAGAATAGGTGAACAAATACCAGGTCCCAGATATCGTAAGATTGACAATAAAACAAGATGAAGAAAAATCTACAAAGAAAAAGGAAGGTGTCAGATACAAAAAGGTTTGGAAAATAAATGAAAGAAAAGAAGGACATGTAAATAAGGAATAGGTTCAAGAGATTGTACTTTTGGGTTTTTAGTGAAAGATGAATCCACAGATAGAAAGAAATAAGTCATAGTTCATAGATATGATGAATATACCGATGATGAATATGCATCAGAGAAGGATTTTTTTTTAGCCATCCGACTTGGAGACTCCCAGGTAATATGATTATTAGACAGGGGGTGTCTATGCGGTAGCTAAGACAGACCAACGAACCATCCTTTGAGCAACTTGCAAAGTTTGAGTAGATATATTTAGAGCTATCAGTTACCAAAAGTACACTCTAATAGATTGATCAGTTGCAATAGTGAAGACTTCATGATAGTACAATGACAAATGGGTTAGCATTATGGATAGTTGAGTAGCATATTCTTGGATAGTATGGATAGATATGGATTTGTAATAACACTTAGCAGGTTTGGACAGATATATGACAATGGATGAGAGCATGTATTCATAGATTGGTTTAGAGAATAGTTCAAATACAAATGAACATTATCATAATGGATAATAATTACACAAATATTTCAATGCTTATTCTTGAATGATTTTCATATATGTCAGTCAATTACACAAGGAAGCACCAATGGACAATAAATATAAAAGGAAATAGGTGTAGGAAGACTTATATTTTTCTACACAACATCTTGAAGAAAAGTCCAGGGAGAGAAATAGAACCAAAAAGATAGGTAGAAACATCATTCAGAGAAGTTTTCATATAGAGAGGTAAGAATAGAGGTATGATTCCAGGGGAAGAGATTCATCAGATGTAGGATAAAGGGGTAAATGCTTGGAGAGAGAGCATAGAGGCATGTTTCTAGGCGGAGTGATTGTCATAAGGGAAGCATGAGAGATATGACTTCAATGTTGCATCAAAGTGATACCCTTTGTCAAATGGGGAGATATTATTCATATGAAGGGAGAGCGAGTAATCAGAGGCTTAGAAACACAAATAAAGATCAAAGGAATTCAGACAAGGGATGCATCCCCAAGGAGAGTTCAGTCAGGGGGAGAAACCCCAAAGGGATATACCCTTTGTCATTGATGTCAAAGGGGGAGAGATAGAAACATTGATGAGGAGTATGAGCATGAATGATTATCATGACTAAGTGCTACCATCAATGTTGGTGTTTTCATCAATGCCAAAGGGGGAGATTGCCAGACAATTGGATACTATTGATGGATGGTTTGTTTGATTTGTTGGTTTTCATTGATATAAAACCTTGGAGAGTGATATTATAGATTCATGTCAACCCTTAGTTATTGATGTCAACCCTTGGATAAGTATGATAGAGAAGTTTGGTAGCACAAAGGCATGGGTAAGGGACCTGAGTTTGTTTGAGTATAAAGGCATGAAGATCATTCTATATATAGGTAAGACTACTCTATATGGATAGTACATGTCATTCCATTTCCGGTGATATGTGGAATGTCACATAACTCCTCACGGTTAGATAGTTATGGCCATGAAAAGTTGGAGAACCCTCATGAGTTATCTAGAATCCCATAGAAGGTCAAAGAAGTTAATTATTCTAGAATATCCTAGAAGAAGTGTACTAGTAAAATTGATGGTAACTAAGATTTAACCATGGGTATGGTTGTTGCATTAAGAAAATAGTTAAAAATAAATTAGTTGCAATTTAAATAATAAAGTAGTCAAAGTGGTTGCAAAGATAATTTATTTAAATAATAAAGTGGTTGCAACAAGAAGTGGTGAGTTTACTATTGATGGATAACTCAAAGTGGTTGCAAAATAAATTAATTAAATAATAAGTTGGTTGCAACTAGATGTGGATAAATTACTATTTATGGATAAAGTGCTTGTAAGTGGACAAGTGGTTAGAAGTAGGTTAGCCCTAAAAAGAAGGAAGTTGGGTTAAGTTGGTTAGAAGGTAACTCCTTGAGGAATCTACATGAAAGTATAAATAAGAGAGAAAGGCTCTCCTATTAGCACCTATTGAATATTATTGAATATATATATATATATTGTGAAAGGCTTATTGAAAGTACACATTGATACATCAAGTTATGCAATATTCAGGAAGTGAAAGAGGATTGACGAAAAAAGTTTCGAAGTTTTAGAAATACTGAAAAACCCTAGTTTCTAAGATGTACGTGGTCTAACAATACAATAGGGTGAAAACATGAGTCTAAAGCCACAAAAAATTTAGAAGATGAAGATTCCAAGTCTATATATTTTGAAAGAAAGCTCCCAAGAAGGTCTACCATGATCAGGTACATCAGATCTATCCACTAGTTCAAAAGGTATGTCTTATTTCTATGAGTAGTTGGATTTTGTTGTCTACACGAGAAATGATTATAGGGGTTTGAGGATTTTCCCTAGAGAGATTATTGGATGCATGGGAGATTATGTATAAGTCATATCTACAGAAATATAGTGCTAGTATAATCAATATTTATCATTGATACATCTTGTTAGTGTTGAGGCACATATTGCAATTCTTGGCATATAGTTAAGGGTTTTTGTGGTACATGGTTGAGAGCTTGTATTTGTGAAGTGGTTGATGTATTGGTAGGCTGCATATCGGTAAGGGTTTGGTGTCTAGTCCATGTGAGGGTTTTTGGTTGTGATGTGTTAGTGAAGTTGTTGGTTAGTTTGAGGTAGATCTATTGTAGTACATTGTTGGTACATGTATGAGTGTTATTGGTGTATCTTATGGTACATTGTGAGAGGATTTTGTTAGTGGTATTTGATATATGATTGGTACATATTTGAGGCTACATAACAGTGAATTTTTTGGCACATGTTTCGATGTAAGAGTTTATGGTATTTGGACCATGTATTGTATGATGTATTGAAAGATGAATTTTTGTTGGTTACATTGGTATATCTCTTTGGTATGTGGTTGAGATACATGTTGGTATATATAGTTGATGAGTTGGAGCATACATGAGGTGTATGGTATGGTGATGTTGGTACATATTGATGAGTCATAGTTTGACTTTTTGATGCATGATTGGCACATGTGTGGTGTATTGTTAGAGGTATTTTCTAGTAGTACCGGTGACACATGATTGGTACACATTTGATACATGTTTAGAGGAACTTTCTAGTAGTATTTTTTGACACGTGGTATACAGATGATGTGGAATAGATATCTTTATATATTAGTAAAAGCACATGTTGGTCTTAGTGATGGCTATGAGGTATTGTAATGTGCATAGTTGATGCACTTGTAATGGTATAAGTTGTGTGAGTGATTGATGTACATGGTTGATAGTACAGGTTGATTGGTACAGGTTGATAGGTATAGGTTGGGATAGTTTGCAGGTTGATGTGCCAGAGGTAGAAAAGGGTTTGAGTTTCAGAAAAGTGAGAATCCTATCTCTCAAAAGGTGTATGCAGGATGCAATACATAAAGGCCATGTACATACGTGGTCTGCAGTATATATAGGGTGCGTACATAAGTGCGTTGCAGAGTGGAAAGGTTGCATATATGTTGGGTTTTGCTGCTATAGGTTGAGAAAAGGTATAGGTTGGTTATAGGTTGTTGGCTAAGATTGGTACAGGTTTACAGTGGTATATCTTATAGTGACAATGTGACAATGGTTTCATCTATTTGAAATTTATATTTCAGGGTGGCAGGACCAGAAAAGGATAGGTGGTTGTTTTTGAAGAACATAGGGGATTGTAGCCTCCTTCTGGTTGTAGCTAGATAATTGGGAAGTTGTAGCTTCCCTCAGGTTGTAGCCTGAAAATAAGGGGTTGGAGGCTCCTTCCAGTTGCAACTAGAGAATTGGAAGTTGGTGCTTCCTTGAATGTAATTCTTAAAGACATATAAGAAAAGTATTCCATGGTTTTCTCCCACATTAGTTTTTCGCGTAAAATATTTGTGTATTGTGCATTATGTGGATGTGTCTATTTTTTTTATTATGCACTGATGGATGTTAATATTATATGATGCAATAACATATTAATGATGGACTGATGAACATTGTTGAATAACTTAAAGTAATATACATTTTGGTTAAAAGGATTGATAAATGGTATAAATTTCTTATTACTGATTCACCCCCCCTCTTAGTAATCCAACAATTGGTATCAGAGTAGGTTCCTTTAGGAAACAATTTAACCACTTGAAGGATATCATGGATTATTATTAGAATGGAGTACCACTGTTTAATGGTCATAATGGTTTAAAGTATGAGATATAGAACAGAAAGAAGAAAGTTTTTTTTGGAGGCACAATGATATGGTATTTGGAAATCAGTTGTTACAAGATGTGACAGTTCAAAGAAAGCAAAAATTGCACCCAAAAAGGAATTGAAACAGAATAACAAAATTGTAATGGATTTTATTTTGGAAGGACTATATGATTCAATTAAGGACAAGGTTGGTAAATGTTCATTAGCTAAAGAACTTGGGGATAAGTTACATTATATCAATTCTTCACCCATCACAGAGTCAAAGAATTCCAAAGAAGATGGAGGTACAAAACATGAAGAAAGATGTTCATCATGTCAAACATATTCAGAGGAAGAAGAGTATGTAATCAATAGAAGTATGTTGTTTTGATTTAATTGTGAAAAACATGGACATGTTGAAATGGAATGCCATGAAGGTAATGAGACAAAAAAACTAATTGAAATAGAAGAAAATTATAAAGAGTAACTGATTAGTTCTTTAGATGATCTAAAGAAAGAAAGAGAAGAAAACAAGTCACTCAAGAAAGGATAGATGAAACAAAAGGAAAGTGTTCAAGGTTCCAAAGAAGCTCAGCAGGTCATCAAGAATTTAAGAGCTCAACTAGAAGAGGCTAGAAGAATTGAAGAAACTATAGAATATCAAAAGTTGTGTTTAGAAGCCAACATTGCAACACAAACGGAAGAAGCAAAAAAGAGAGAAAATATACCGACAAATCATCTCAAGGAAAGAACCAAGAAATTAAACCAGCTTGAGGAAGAGTTTGTTCAAGAAGAGAGAAGACTCGAAGAAGAAATAATTACATTGAAAATCCAATTTGAAGAAGCAAAGAGAACATAAGAAGTCATGAAGTCTCAGATAATGAAGAGAGAAGAAGAGGTTTAGAAGCTTGAAGAAGAAGTTGTCACACTAAGAGTCAAATTTTTCAAGCTCAACAAGAATGTTGAAGAGATAGAAACATATACATCAATAATAGAGAATAAAGAGAAGCACTCTAGGTTGCTAGAAAGAAGAATGAATAAAAGAGCAAGAGATATGCAAAAGTACTCAAAGGAAGGAATCATGGTCAACCAACATATAAGAAAACTAAAAAAGATACATCTTCAAGAAGACCATCCATGATCAAGCCACAAAGAAGCTTCAATCATGATCACAATCAATAAAGGTAGGAATTCATAAGGACTACATCACAAAGAACATCATTGACTCCTAGTTATATAAATTTATTTTATGGTCATTGTTTTTATTGTACTAACTTTGGACATAAGGTTGCAGATTGCACGGATTATAAAAGAAATGTTCAAGAAATAAATGCTTATGTGGCCCCACGTAACATTGAATGTTACAAATGTCGTAACTATGGACACATAGCTCGTGATTGTAGAAGCATGATCGATACTTCTATGAAAGAGAACAATGATATCAGATATAATAAAGTATGGATAAGAAAATAGGAAGAATCGGTGAACAAAGACCAAGCCCCAAAGATCGCAAGATTGGAAATAAAATGAGATGAAGAAAAATATACAAAGAAAAAGGAAGATGTTAGATACATAAAGGTTTGGAAAAGAAATGAAAGAAGAGAAACACATGTAAATAAGGAACATGTTCAAGAGATTGTACTTTCAGGTATTGTAGTGAAAGATGAATCCACCAACAGAAAGAAAGAAGTTAGAGTTCAAAGAGATGATGAATCTACTGATGAAGATGATGATGACTCTACACCAGAGCAGGAATTGTTCTGATCCATCTGACTTGGAGTCTCCCAGGTAATATGAATATTATACAGGGGGATTCTATGTGGTAGACGAGACATACCAGAGAACCATCCTTCAAGAAGCTTACATATTTTTAGTAGATATATTTAGAAAAGTCAGTTAAAAAAAGTACAGTATGATAGATTGATTAGTTGAAGTAGTGAAGACTTCGTGATAGTACAATGACATATTGGTCAACATTATAGACAGTTGTGTAGCAGAGTCCTTGATAGTATTGACAGAGATGGATTCGTAAGAACACTTAGCAGGTTTCGACAGATATATGACAATGGAAGAGAGAATGGATTCATAGATTGGTTCAAAGAATGGTTCAGAGACAAAGGAACATTATCATAATGGATGATAATTACATATGAATATTTGAATGCTTATTCTTGAATTCTTTTCATATATGCCAGTTGATTACAAAAGAAAGCACCAATGGATAATAACTCCAAAAGGAAACAAGTACAAGAAGAATTATGTTTTTATACACAACATGTAACATCCCCAACCACCCACAGATTGGGGCATGCTACCTTCAAGCCCGCCCTTGGACTTCTTTATCTTATCTATACCATTTTAAAATTTAAGGATGCATAAAACGAAAGTATTTAATGACATTCACAACAGTAGTCAACAAGCATACATAGTCTAAAGATTCATTTAAACGATAATTAAATATACATCATAAATACACTCATATACATGCAAATGATAGCATAATAGAGAGCACTTATCTTTATGAAAGATGACACCAACTAGTTGCAGACCAAGGATGTTCCACCCAACCGTAAACATTACTGTTCCAAATCTCAACAACAACGTCACCCCTGAGCCAGGGTTATGAATCCACAAGGATGGTTCCAAAGTGTTACTTGGATTTCCAAACTAGCCAACACCCAAGATCTCACAGGCTTCCCAACTCTCACAACAATCCAAGTACCCATCTCTCTTCTACCCAGCTTGCACCACTCGAGAGAATGGACCTCCACCCTTCTATGCCATGCATTCCTTCAGGCAGTCCTTCTCCTTATTCAGGCTCCAGCGCAATTGGTCCAGAATCTCAATGTTGGAACTCTTATGACTCACAGCTGTGAGAAACACTGGACATAGGCCAATGCATCTTAGACATGCAGGCCTCAATTCATGGCTGGATCACACCAGCAACCACTACAACCCACCATACTGTGGCCAATTCTTTAGCAGTTCGGTTCCCGTTTCCCAAGACAAGACACGGATGAGGATGGATCAATGAATGGGTAAGTGGGTGGATGAAAGTACGTGAGGCAAATAAATTAACTTGGAGGAAAATCAACGAACAAGACACCAGTCGAACCCCCCCATCAGACCAGAGGAAGGTTTAAGTAACTTCATGGGGAATCAAGAACCTCCTGGCCTTCCCCAAGAATATCACGTAATCGATCCCCTCCCTTAGTAAAAAAGGGTAATTAACATAGGAATAAAAAATTATCCCCTCAAGGCCCCTCTCTTTTGGAATCATAGCTCCCTATAACTCTAGTCCTTGTCCGTCTAGCAACCAGCCATGTATTTATTATTAATAATGATAGAAAAATTTACATTTCTTGGGCACACTAACCTTTTAATAATTGTTTGGGCACCCTGGCCTCTCAACATTGTAACAATACATTATTTAAAATGGGGGTTCAAAACCTGGGGTGTTACATCCCCTCCCCCTTATTTTGGCACTGTCCTTAGTGCATATACAAAATAGAGATCAAAATCTCAAATTTATTCAAAAAGCTACGGTTACTCTGCCCGCATGGAATCTTCATGCTCCCAGGTAGCATCTTCAGAACCATAACAGGTCCACTGAACTTTTACCAGCTCTATAACTCAATTCCGGAGCATTTTGACTTTTCTATCCAATAACTGCACTAGCTGAACCTGAAAATATCCCTCCATCTCTACCTGAATCAAATGTCAATCAATAACATGGTTAGGGTCATGTACATATTTCTTTAGTAAAGATACATGAAATAGATTATGCACATTCATGGAAGAAGGAAATGCAGGCATGTATGCAACTAACCCTATTATGTCCAATATTTCAAATGGACCACAGAATCTGGTTGCAATCTTTGTACAACTACCCAATTTCAAAGAGATTTTCTTGGGATTCACTTTCAAAAGTACATGCTCCCCTACTTTAAATTCTCTATCTGTTCTGTTCTTGTCTGCATAAGCTTTATGTCTATCCTGAGATGCCTTTAAATTCTTCTTGATTGTAACCACCTGGTCTTCCATGTCCTTGAGCAACTTTGGCCCAAGTACCACTCTATCTGCTGGGTTGTCCCAGTTTACTAGATTATCTCATTTCCTACCGTACAAGGCTTCAAATGGGTTCATTCTCAATGAGGCTTGATACCCATTATTATATGCAAACTCAACCAAGTGTAAGTAATCTTCCCACTTAGATGGCTTATCCATCACATATCTTCAATTATTCGATTGGCTCTCTCTATTTTCCCATCCATCTGGGGATGATATGTCATGCTAAAGTTTATATTTTTGCCAAATCCTTTAACAATCCCCTCCAAAAATTAGAGGTAAACTTCGTATCTCTGTCCGAGACGATTGTCCTATGTATCCCATGCAACCTAGCAATTTCCTTCATGAAAATTTCTGCAATATTAGTCGTTGTATGTGTTGTCTTCACAGGCACAAAATGAGAAGGCTTTGTTAATTTGTCAACCACCACCATGATTGAATCATGTTTCTTATTCATTTTGGGTAATCCTGTGATGAAATCCATGGTGATCACTTCCCATTTCTTCTTTGGGATTGGCAATGGCTGCAACAAACCCGTTGGGTGCCTATGCTCAGCTTTCACATTATGACATTCCATACATCGAGTGATGCAATCAACAACATCCTTCTTCATTCTCGGCCAAAATAACTAGATTCTTACTGTTGTAATTGTTTTCTAGTAACTGGGATGTCTAGCATAAGAAACATCATGCATTTCCTTCGGTACCAAATTCCTCAGTTCTCTGAAGCTAGGAACATAGATTCTATTTTTATGCATGAGTAATTCTTCTTCCCTTATCTCATATTCCTTTATTTTATGTTGTATATTTCCTTGCCGTAAGTTTTCCTTTACCTGTAGGTAATGTTGATCTGTAACAAGACCATCTAAAATTATTCTCTTCAAGTCTGATTGATGCATACTGACAGCAGTAGCATGCATGAGATGCACTCTTCTACTAAGCGCATCGACAACTTTATTCTCCTTTCCTTTGATATGCTTGATATCGAAGTCATATTCACTAAAAAATTCTAGCCATCGTGTTTTCCTGGCATTCAAGGTTGGATGTTCAAAAATACACTTCAGGCCAATGTGGTCTGTCCTTAATTCAAATTTCTTCCCCATGACATAATGCATCCACATCCTCAAGGTGTGAACAATGGAAACAAGTTCCAAGTTATGCATGGCATAGTTCCTCTCATGCTCCTTAAGCTTTCTGGACTCATATCCAATGACATGTCCATTTTGTGTGAGGAATCCCCCAAGTCCTTCCTTACATGCATCTGTACATACCAAAAAAAATTCATTTGGGTCAGCAATCTTTAACACAGGTGCACTAATAAGTAATTCCTTCAACATATTAAAATTATTTTCACACTTGAGTGTCCATTCAAATTTAGTTCCCTTATTTTGCAAAGAAGTGATGGGATGAGCAATCTTAGAGAACCCTACTATGAACCTTCTGTAGTAGCCAACTAATCCCATAAAAGATTTGACGTCTAACACATTTCTGGGTGTTGGCCATCCTCTAATGGCTTCGATCTTCTTTGGATCTATTGCTATGCCCTGCTCTGAAATAATGTGTCCCAAGTAATGGATCTACTTTTGACCAAAAAAAACACTTACTCAACTTGGAATACAACTGATGTTCTCTCAGTACTTGCAACACCAGTCTTAAGTGATGTTCATGCTCCTCTTTAGACCTATAATAGATAAGTATGTCATCTAGGAATACTATGACAAACTTATCCAAATAATTTATGAATATGTCATTCATTAAGCACATGAAAATAGTTGGTGCATTGGTCAGTCCAAATGGCACCACTACAAATTCATAATACCAATACTTGGTCCTAAAGGTTGTCTTATGAATGTCTTCTTCCTTGATTCTTACTTGATGGTATCCTGCCCTCAAGTCAATCTTTGAGAATATATTTTCTCCTCTTAGTTGATCAAAGAGGTCATCAATTCGGGGTAGAGGATACTTGTTCAGCTGTTGGAAGTCAATACACAAGCTCAAGGTTCCATCCTTATTTTTGAAAATAAGTACTAGTGCACCCCGAGGTGAAACACTTGGACGTATGTACCATTTCTTCAACAATTCCTCCAACTGCATTTGTAATTATTTTAACTCTGGTGTGATCATTCTGAAAGGTGTTTTTGACACCGAGGCAACTCCTAGCACTAAATCAAGTGCGAAATATATCTCTCTTCTTGGTGGCAATCCAGGTATTTCTTGGAATACATCTTCAAATTCCTTTAGTACCAAGAAATATTTGTGGCTTGGACCTTTTGTATTATTTGGCTCTTCCACATGAGTTGCATACAATTGGCATCCTTTCATAAAACATCCTTTTAGCTGTAAGGTTGAAATCTCCCTTATAGAGATGGGTCTTGGAACTCCTTTCGTAGTGCTCTGTTTTCCATTTCCATCAAGACATGTAAATGTCTTGTTATGCAAATCTAGGACAACATGATGCTTTTCCAACCAATCCATTCCAATCAGAATATCATAAGACCCCAATGGTATGATATTTAGATCAATACTAGTATTCACGCCATTAAGACTTATGGAACAACTTCTAACCATGTCATAGATTCTTCTTTTGGTTTCAGTGGCTAACTGAACTGAAATTTCTTTTACAATTTTACTTTTCTCCAAATGTAATCTATCCACTATCTTAGGATCAATTTAACAATGAATTTCTCCTGAATCAATCAAAATAGCAACAAGATGATTTATGATCTTACCTTCCACCTCGATCATATTGGACTGGTACTCTTCTTGTCGATCGTTTAAAGCTGCATAGATTTTTCCCATATCTTAGACTGTTGTAGCTTCTTGGATGTTGTGCACAATATTCACTCTATCCTTTCTTTGTGGGCAATCCTTGTACAGGTGATCTTCTTTGCATCCCCAACATTAGATTGGTGGTCTTCCCCTTTTTCCAAATTAATCTTCTTTATTGAAATCTCCCTTAGCATATTGATCTTGATGATTTCTTATTGGCTCATTCCTATTGAAGTAAGGTTTGAATCCTTTCCTCCTCTGATCGGAATTCACATTTTTCTTGTCCTTCCAAGATTTCCGCAGAGATTCTCTTTCGTGGCCTTGCTCATACAGGTATTTAGCCTTGCTACTGGCCTCCATCAAGGTCTTGGGTTCATCATACTTGATATTTTCCTTATAAAAGGTTGGCAATCCACTTAGAAATCTCTGTATTTTCAATTTCTCATCACCAATGAACCTGACATACTTTAACAATCCCAAGAACCTCTTCTCATACTCTGCCATAGTCATGCTTCCCAAACTGAGTTCAAAGAACACCTGCATTTTCTT
>ML779237.1:585918-597750 GCA_009831015.1 Picea engelmannii | reverse complement strand
TTAATAAAGAATGAGAATCCAACCATAGCGATTATTGTACCATTAGATCAAGACGAAAAGAAAAACCATGTGATGGATCAGGTAAAGACACATGATGCGAACTTATGGGGATCGGATCTATTAGATTGGGGTTATTAAATAATCATAACAGACAATGATCACTTGCCCAGATCGTATTATGATTTGATTTCAGTTGATTTCAACAGCATTTGGGATGATGATGCTATGTACCGATGGCGGTTTGAGAATCCAATGGGACAGCTTGACCGTTAACCGCCTCTGTGCTTCTGACAACTTAAAACACCTCACACATACCATTTTAGCTATCAAAATAGACACCTTTCAGCAGCTTGGAATACTTTGAGGAAAGGCCCTTAGTTGCCGCAAGTGAAAATTTAGAGTTTTTCTAATAAAAATACAGGCTCATCACTTTCTTTGGAAAAAATAGGTCTAAAGATCCTCTTAAAAACCTCTAACTCAAAAGAAATCATTTGTCTAATGATCCAGGTTGTTTCCCTACTGAACATAACTTGGAAAAATTATGTCAAATAGACAACAAGACCATTGAGCCATGAACTTCATTACGACACCCACCAATCATATCTGAACGATCAGGTCTCCTATCATTATAGGATACTAACAAGTCTCTCATTGTTTTCTTTGTAGCTCTCCACTTCCATCTTCAGGCTTCTTACCATTTTTATTAATGTTTCATGTTCTCCTTTTCCCTTTCATCCATTGGACTTTGTCTATGCATTACCAACTCTATTATTCTGACCTTCGGCCTCCTTATCATGACTGGAGGATCCCTTTCCTTCTTCCATTTCCTGAATATGCATCCTTAGTTGATGTGTTTAAGCCCCTTAATTCTGTAAAATGTGCAAACGACCATTTTGTTAGAATTATGCATATGATAAACAAAATTTCCAAACCATGCTACAGGTCTCTTTATTTTTTTGTTCATGGAGATCATATCCCCATTCTTAGAAAATAATAGTGTCCTATTATCCTTGGTTGACACATAATTTCATCCTATGCAAGCACTTCCTTCAAACCACCTTCCCAGGTGACCACAACTAGAAACCATGGATAAATCCTTCCTTAGCACTTTTCTATCTCGAAGACCACCAATTCAGCCCTTAGCCCTCCTTCCCTTGGCTCTTAATCTGCAAATGACCATGACCATGACCCTGCACTTAGTTGAAAAAGTGCATGTCCATAGATTCGAGACTTCTAAACCTTCAGCCAGGACTGAATTAATGGTCCTCGTCCTCTTTCATGATCATTGATCGAGATCCACTTCGGGACTCCATGCTTCGGGAGTCTCAACTTTCCTTGCTTGCCTCATCCCGAAATGCTTTTACCCGGAGTTCATGATCTGCCGACAGGTGTCCTCCTACAGATCAAAAGCTGTGAATCACTTCGGCTCTTCAGGTTTTGAAAGTTTCAAACTTTCCTCTTGCACGTTCTCCCAAATTCCTTTCACCCGAAGTCGACGATCCTTTGACGTGTGTCTTCTAGAATCAACGGTCGATATGTACTCCAGCCTTCGGGCCTTCAGGATTTTTTGATCCAATGCAACTTGTCACATCCTTCCCCACTAGAGTTCCCAGTCTCCAGACTGCACGATATGTCACCATGTGGTGAAATACTGAAAGTGAACATGTGGTCCAATCGGGTGGGTGACACGTGTCACGTTCTAACTGACATTTCAATACTCCATATGCTCAAAACTTACTAATATGTGGCACACATACCTGGTGACGTTTGCAAGCCACGTCATTTTAGGAATTTCGGGGTCCACATCACCTCCTGGTGATGTCATTGTGCTCCACCCCTTTGACTCTTCAGGCTTTGGGACTTTAGTAGTTTCCACACTAGCACACTTCCAATTCTCTCGAACTCCAATTTCCCGAACCAGCCAAAATTCCACCATGTGTCTCCCTTATCAGACAACCCATATTAACCCTGGACTTCGGGACTTTGGAAGTTACCGTTGCAAGGATCAATGACTGCATTTTCTTCGGGCCTTCGGAATTTGGAAAACTCAAACTTCAACCTTTTTTCTGAAATGTTTTTATCCAAAGCTCATGATATACTGACACGTGTTTCCCATGGATTGACGCCTATGATTTCTTCGGGTCTTCGCACTCCAAAGAAATCAACTCTCAACCTTCTCCTTTCCCTGAAGTGCGCAGATTTCTACCATGTGTCCTCCTCGATGGGACGACTGAGATTCACTTCTTCTCTCCAGGCTTCAAAAATATCAATTCTCAACTTCTCCTTGCTCACTTTTTTCTCGGAGTTCTTTCACCCAGAGTACACGATTAATTGAAGTGTGTCCTCCTATGGATCGATGGTCCCTAGCTACTTCGGCTCTTCGGAGGTTCATCGCTCGAGTACTAACATTCCACATCATTGCATGCCTTTCAATTTGTGGGGGCACGCATCAATGGTTTGGAGTAACCCTATTCTCGCCCTGTAATTCTCCTGATTTTGACGCAAAACCCCTTTGTGAAACCGTGGTTTGGATTGCGGGATCGCCTTGGGAAATTATCTCACGTGCAACTTGGTTCCCCGCAATGCCTCATGTCCATTGATCTCACTCTCTAATGGGATTTGATGGTTGAGACCTTAGCCCTTTCTTCCTTTTCACCGGACGACCCTTGTTTACCTATCCTCCAATCCAACAATCCCGGATCTCTCCTGATCTTACAATGGCGATTTCTCCTCAATTCGAAGGGGGATGGTCATGATCTTTCGAACCCTTTACAATGGATCTCTGATGATCTAACTCCTGTGTAGATTCTGCAACACCATTCCTCCTGAGATTTTCAACTTCACGGTTAGAGTTCGATCTCGACCACGAGAATTTGATGAACAGACCCTGCCCGTACCATCCCGGTGTTTCAACCAGAAGATCTGATACCAAACTGTAACATCCCCAACCACCCACAGGTCAGGGCATGCTACTTTCAAGCCCTCCCTTGGAATTCTTTCTCTTATCTATACCTTTTTAAAATTAAAGGATTCATAAAAGGTAAGACTTTAACGACATGCACAACAATAGTCAACATGCATGCATAGTCTAAATATTCATTTAAAAGATAATTAAATATACAACAAAAATACATTCATATACATGCAAATGATACCATAATAGAGAGAACTTATCTTTCTGAAATATTACACCAACTGGCTACATACCAAGGACGTTCCACCCAACCGTAGACACTACTTTTCCAAATCTCAACAATAGTGTCACCCTCGAGCCATGGCTATGAATCCACATGGATAGTTCTAGAGTGTTACTTAGCCTTCTAAACTAGCCAACACCCAAGCTCTCATAGGCTTCCTAGCTCTCACAACAATCCAAATACCCAAGTCTCTTCTACCCAGCTTGCACCACCCGAGAGAATGGACTTACACCCTTCTCTGCTAGGTAGTCCCTCAAGCAGTCCCTCTCCTTATTCAAGCTCCAGCACAACTAGTCCAGAATCTCAATGTTGGAACTCTTAGGACTTTCATCTGTGAGAAACGTTGGACACAAGTTAATGCATCTCAGACATGCAGGCCTCAAGTCATGAATGGATCACACCAGCGACCACTACATCCAACCATACCATGGCCAATTCTTCAGCAGTTCGGTTCCCCTTTCCCAAGCCAAGACATGGATGAGGATGGATCAATGAATGGGTAAGTGGGTGCATGAAAGTGTTTGAGGGAAATGAATGAACGTGCAGGAAAATCAATGAACAAGCCATCAGTCAAACCCCCCCATCAAACCAGAGGTGGGTTTAAGTAACTTCTTGGGGAATCAAGAACCTCTTGGCCTTCCCCAAGAAGCTTATGTAATTGATCCCCTCCCTTAGGCACAAAAGGGTAATTAACATAGGAATAAACACTTATCCCCTCAAGCCCCCTCTCTTGTGGAATCATAACCCCCTATAACTCTAGTCCTTGTCTGTCTAACAATCGGTCATGTATTTTTTATTAATAATGATAGAAAACATTACATGTCTTGGGCACACTATCCTTTTAGTAATTGTTTGGGAACCCTAGCATCTCATCATTCTAACAATACATTATTTAAAATGGGGGTTCACAACCTGGGGTGTTACACAACACCTTGTAGAGAAGTAAAGGGAGAGAAACAAAACCAAAAAGATAGGCAAAATGATCATTCAGAAAAGTTGTTAGACAAAGAGGTAAAAATAGAGGTATGATTCTAGGGGAAGAGATTCATCATATGTAGGATAGAGATTTAAATTATTGGAGAGAGAGCACAGAGGCATGTTTTCAGGGGGAGTGGTTGTCACAAGGGAAGCATGAGTGATAAGAGTTCAATGTTGCATCAAAGCGATACCCTTTGTCAAAGGGGGAGATATTATTAATATGAAGGGAGAGAGTGTAATCAGAGGCTTAGAAACACAAATAAATATCAAAGGAATTCACACAAGGGGAGCATCCACAAAGAGGTTTCAGTCAGGGGGAGCAGCCCCAAAGGGAGATACCCTTTTTTTACAACAATTTTTTCGTCACCCCATGCAACTTGCTTGGATGGCCTTTCCATTTCCCTATGCATACTTGAAGTCCCCTTTTGTACCTTCTAGATCCAAAAAGCACATTTTTCCACATATACATGCCCTATCAATTAGACAACAAGCGTATGCACAGGTTGCTCCACTACATCATGTGTACATTGGGTTTAGTGCTCAAAATTAAAAACTATGTTGGGCTTCCATGCCATGTCACGAGATCCATGATCCTTGACCTTCTAGATACTAGAAATGATCTATCTGGACCCTTCATTTCCATTTTAAGGCTATAAATTGAGCCTTTTCCAAGGCTTGAAGGATATTGAACAATTCAAATTTGAGAGAAAATACACTCTGGATAAATTTCACTTCATATTGAGTCTGCATCCTTTATCCTTAAAAGTCTGAATTTCTTGTTCAACCCCCTAAGGTCTTCCTTCTTTTTTATGGAGAGCCTCATTGTCTCCTTTATATGAGGTTTCCTTTGGTGTAGGCCCAACTGCAGGGTCTTTTTTTTGGTTCTTGTGTGTGTCCTTACAAAATTTTGTCACCTATATTCTTCTGCTGATTATTTTAATAGAAATACTATTTTCTCATCCAATTGATATCTTGCAAATATTTGAATTATTATTCCATGGGAATATCTTTCATGTATGTTAATGGATTATGCTAATTTATATGCTAACATTATATATTATCACCATATGCTTGCATATCTTGGTTGTTGAGGACAAGTTGCAGGTATAAATCTTTGAGTTGCGTGCTCAACGGTGGTCTTCATCGAACATTCAGACGAGGTAGGATCTTGGCCTTGTCTTGTTAGAATTTAATTTATATAGCATACTTGGGATTATATTTGATTTATGTGTGTCATTCCATCTATTGTGGTTTACTCCATGCCATAGAGAGATTTTCCTCATAACAGAAATGGCGACCATACTGGGTATGATCTTCTTTTTTGGGGGTTTGGAGTGTTTTTCTCCTTGACTTTCTCTCTATTAGATTGAGTTTCCTTGTTGCCTAATTTCTTGACACCCTATTTTTACTTTGCATCTGAGTCTCTTTCCTTAAGCCTTTCCCTAGCAGTGTTTTACTGGGTATACATGGCTTTTCCCTTCACATATGCATACATACACGAGATGTCCTCTTGTAGGGTTCATACATACACGATTTTTTCTCAAACAGTTATTTACATCAGCTCTTTATTCTTGTTGGATGAGTTTGGAGTTTGTTGGGTGAGTTTGGTTGGTTGTTGAGTCTTCTTGGGTATCTGCCCTGACTATTAAGTGCCTACAGAGTGATAGCAAACCTTTTTATTGTTGGATTTTTGGGTAGTATCTTTTCTTATCATATTTTTCATTGGTTTTCCTTGCACATCGGTCTGAGTGTTTGCTTCTTGGTATCCTTTTTGGTTTGTCTCTTTTTTCTTGCAGTAGTGTCTAGATGTGAAGTTGCTATTCAGTCCTTGCATTTTCTTTTCTTTATATGGAAAATACAAAAAAAAAATCTCATTTTTCATTATGGAATTTTCTCTTTTTATTAGTTGACATTGATTTTGAAACGTGTGGAAAGATTTCATTTTATTGAAATTGTAGAGATTGCATTAGAAATGTTTCATTTAAAAGCATACCATCTCTTTGAAATTCAATATTAGTACTTAGCAGTTTTTTTATATTCACTTATTTTATATGTTGATACATACTACCATCATTTTCACGACCACACCTCTTGAGTAAGAAGAAGACATTAAAATTAACATTGATTAGAAACAATTTTATTTTTCAAGTGTACACAAACAAGTATAGGACATAGGGCCTTGGAATATGATTTTGTGAGTAAACTTTTCCAAGGCTATTAAACTACATATATATGTGTTTGACCAGGGAGTGGTGAAACCCGTTGTGTAATTAATGACATCAGGAGGCTGAACTGACACCGGAGTTAAGCATGAGGTCACATGAAGTTAGTTACAAAGATAGCCCTCTAATACCTTCTTAGCGTCAGAGATATTTCTGGGGTTCTATTTGTATTTGGGGGTCTTTCTAGCACCTTTACCTCCATAAGAGGTGATGCTTTCAAGATTTTGGGCTTTGTTACCCTTCCCATATGATGGACCAGACTTGTGACTATTCGCCTACGCATTGATTATATTGTGGTGACTCTAGTTGCTTGACATAGGTAGCCACATAGGTTACTTGCAGGGGTTATTCTGTAGGTACCGTGCGTCATATAAAGGTCGGAAAGCACACAACCTTTATGGAGGATTACCTCTCTGAGGGAATCTGACCGACTCCATTGTTAATCCCATGAGGTCCCTTATAATTGATTTTGATACCTCCAATATTTTAAAGGGAGTCTCAAGCCCCTCTTGAGCGAGACATACCTACTCTAGTGAGGGAGGCCCCTTTTCAACCACTATATCATGTTTGTGTGTATTTGCCCTTTTAATTTATTATTGGTGTACTCTTTGATTATTAGTTGGACCTAGGATTTGGTTTTATATATCAAGTCTTGATTTGTCATAGAGAAAGACCAACTTCCTTGCAGGTCTCGTTGTTTGTTGAAGTTACCACCACATATTGAGTCTTTATCAAAGTTTCCTTCTAAAAGGCGTAAAGTTAATAAGCGTGGCACATATATCTCCACATCCCACACTTGGGATAATCCAGTTATGAGTACTAAGTAAAACCTGAACGTCATTGGGAGTCAATTGAATCCTATATCTTATGTGATTAGTGGGATTCCTTTGACTCCTTCAACGTCGACGGTTTTGGTGCCAGAGATCCCCACCTCTACTGCTACCCAACCTGTGGATTCTACTCAACCCATAGGAAAAAACCCTTTCGGATCTCTTCTTGTTACGCCAGGTTACAATTCTCAATCAATAACTTTGTTCTCTAATCCATTTTCTTTTGATATGCCCAACATGACATCACAACTCTCATTCTCTATTCCAACATGTGTGGTGTGTTGTTAGAGGTATTTTCTAGTAGTATTGGTGACACATGATTGGTACACGTTTGGTACATGTTTAGAGGAACTTTCTAGTAGTATTTTTTGACACGTGGTATATGGATGATGTGGAATATATATCTTTATATATTAGTAAAATCACATGTTGGTCTTAGTGATGGCTATGAGGTATTGTAATGTGCATAGTTGATGCACTTGTAATGCTATAATTTGTGTGAGTGATTGATGTACATGGTTGATAGCACAGGTTCATTGGTACAGGTTGATAGGTATAGGTTGGCATAGTTTGCAGGTTGATGTGCCAGAGGTAGAAAAGGGTATGAGTTTGATAAAAGTGAGAATCCTATCTCTCAAAAGGTGTATGTAGGATGCAATACATAAAGGCCATGTACATACATGGTCTGCAGTATATATAGGGTGCATACATAAGTGTGTTCCAGAGTGGAAAGCTTGCATATATGTTAGGTTTTGTTGCTATAGGTTGGTTACAGGACAATGACACAGGTTGGTTACTGGCACATTGGCTAAGATTGGTATAGGTTTATAGTGGTATATCTTATAGTGACAATATGACAATGGTTTCATCTATTTGAAATTTATATTTCAGGGTGGCAGGACCAGGAAAAGATATGTGGTTGTTGCCGAAGAACATAGGGGATTGTAGCCTCCTTTTGGTTGTAGATAGAGAATTGGGAAGTTTTAGCTTCCCTTAGGTTGTAGCCTGAAAATAAGGGGTTGAAGCCTCCTTCCAGTTGCAATTGGAGAATTGGAAGTTGGTGCTTCCTTGAATGTAATTCCTAAAGACATATAAGAAAAGTATTCCATGGTTTTCTCCCACATTAGGTTTCCGCGTAAAATATTTGTGTATTGTGCATTTTTTGGATGTCTATTATTTTTTATTATGCACTGATGGATGTTAATATTATATGATGCAATAACATATTAATGATGGATTTTTGAACATTGTTGAATAAGTTAAAGTAATATACATTTTGGTTAAAAGGATTGATAAGTGGTATACATTTCTTATTACCGATTCACCGCCCCTCTTAGTAATCCAACAATTGGTATCAAAGTAGGTTCCTTTAGGAAACAATTTAACCACTTGAAGGAGATCATGGATTATTATTAGAATGGAGTACCACTATTTAATGGTCATAATGGTTTAAAGTATGAGATATGAAATGGAAAGAAGAAAGTATTTTTGGAGGCACAATGATATGGCATTTGGAAATCAGTTGTTACAAGATGTGATAGTTCAAAGAAAGAAAAAACTGCACCCAAAAAGGAATTGAAATAGAATAACAAAATTGCAATGGATTTTATTTTGGAAGGACTATATGATTCAATTAAGGACAAGGTTGGTAAATGTTCATTAGCTAAATAAATTGGGGATAAGTTACATTATATCTATTCTTCACCCATCACAGAGTCAAAGAATTCCAAAGAAGATGGAGGTACAGAAAGAGAAGAAAGATGTTCATCATGTCAAACATATTCAGAGGAAGAAGAGTATGTAATCAATCGAAGTATGTTGTTTTGATTTAATTGTGAAAAACATGGACATGTTGAAATGGAATGCCATGAAGGTAATGAGACAAAAAAACTAATCGAAATAGAAGAAAATTATAAAGCATAACTGATTAGTTCTGTGGATGATATAAAGAAAGAAAGAGAAGAAAACAAGTCACTCAAGAAAGAATAGATGAAACAAAAGGAAAGTGTTCAAGGTTCCAAATAAGCTCAGTAGGTCATCAAGAATTTAAGAGCTCAACTAGAAGAGTTCAGAAGAATTGAAGAAACTCTAGAATATCAAAAGTTGTGTTTAGAAGCCAACATTGCAACACAAAAGGAAGAAGCAAAAAAGAGAGAAAATATACTGACAAATCATCTCAAGGAAAGAACCAAGAAATTAAACCATCTTGAGGAAGAGTTTGTTCAAGAAGAGAGAAGACTCAAAGAAGAAATAATTACATTGAAAATCCAACTTGAAGAAGCAAAGAGAATAGAAGAAGTCGTGAAGTCTCAGATAATGAAGAAAGAAGAAGAGGTTGAAAAGCTTGAAGAAGAAGTTGTCACACTAAGAGTCAAATTTTTCAAGCTCAACAAGAACATTGAAGAGATAGAAACATATAGATCAATAATAGAGAATGAAGAGAAGCACTCTAGGTTGCTAGAAAAGAAGAATGAAGAAAAGAGCAAGAGATATGAAAAAGTACTCAAAGGAAGGAATCATGGTCAACCAGAATCTAAGAAAACTAATAAAGATACATCTTCAAGAAGACCATCCATGTTCAAGCCACAAAGAAGATTCAATCGTGATCACAATCAATCAAGGTAGGAATTCAGAAGGAATACATCACAAAGAACATCATTCACTCCCATTTATATAAAGTTATTTTATGGTCATTGTTTTTATTGTAATAACTTTGGACATAAGGTTGAAGATTGCACAGATTATAAAAGAAATGTTCAAGAAAGAAATGCTTATGTGGCCCCACGTAACATTGAATTTTACAAATGTTGTAACTATGGACACATAGCTCGTGATTGTAGAAGCATGATCGATACTTCCATGAAAGAGAACAATGATATCAGATATAAGAAAGTATGGATAAGAAAATAGGAAGAATGGGTGTACAAAGACCAAGCCCCAAAGATCACAAGATTGGAAATAAAACGATATGAAGAAAAATATACAAAGAAAAAGGAAGATGTCAGATACATAAAGGGTTGGAAAAGAAATGAAAGAAGAGAAAGACAGGTAAATAAGGAACATGTTCAAGAGATTGTACTTTCAGGTATTGTAGTGAAAGATGAATCCATCGATAGAAAGAAAGAAGTCAGAGTTTAAAGAGATGATGAATCTACTAATGAATATGATGATGACTCTGCACCGGAGAAGGAATTGTTCTGATCCATCCGACTTGGAGTCTCCCACGTAATATGAATATTAGACAGGGGGTTCTATGTGGTAGACGAGACATACTAGAGAACCATCCTTCAAGAAGCTTGTAGATTCTGAGTAGATATATTCAGGGAAGTCAGTTAAAAAAAGTACAGTATGATAGATTGATTAGTTGCAGTAGTGAAGACTTCGTGATAGTACAATGAGAGATGGGTCAATATTATAGAAAATTGTGTAGCAAAGTCCTTGATAGTATGGATAGAGATGGATTCGTAAGAACACTTAGCAAGTTTCGACATATATATGACAATGGAAGAGAGCATGGATTCATAGATTGGTTCAAAGAATGGTTCAGAGACAAAGGAACATTATCACAATGGATGATAATTACATAGGAATATTTGAATGCTTATTCTTGAATTATTTTCATATATGCCAGTTGATTACAAAAGGAAGCACCAATGGACAATAACTCCAAAAGGAAATAGGTACAAGAAGAATTATGTTTTTATACACAACATGTAACATCCCCAACCACCCACAGGCCAGGGCATGCTACCTTCAATCCCGCCCTTGGACTTCTTTCTCTTATCTATACCATTTTAAAATTTAAGGATGCATAAAAGGAAAGACTTTAACGGCATTCACAGCAGTAGTCAGGAAGCATGCATAGTCTAAAGATTCATTTAAATGATAATTAAATATACATCATAAATACATTCATATACATGAAAATGATACCATAACAGAGAGCACTTATCTTTATGAAAGATGACACCAACTAGCTGCAGACCAAGGACGTTCCACCCAACCGTAAACACTATTGCTCCAAATATCAACAACAACGTCACCCTCGAGCTAGGGTTATGAATCCACAAGGATGGTTGAAGAGTCTTACTTGGATTTCCAAACTAGCCAACACCCAATATCTTACAGGCTTTCCAACTCTCACAACAATCCAAGTACCCATCTCTCTTCTACCCATCTTGCACCACCTGAGAGAATGGACCTCCACCCTTCTATGCCATGCAGTCCCTCAGGTAGTCCTTCTCCTTATTCAGGCTCCAACGCAATTGGTCCAGAATCTCAATGTTGGAACTCTCACGACTCGCAGTTGTGAGAAACGTTGGACACATGCCAATGCATCTTAGACATGCAGGCCTCAATTCATGGCTGGATCACACCAACAACCACTAGAACACACCATACCGTGTCCAATTCTTCAGCAGTTCAGTTCTCGTTTCCAAAGACAAGATGCGAATGAGGATGGATCAATGAATGGGTAAGTGGGTGCATGAAAGTGCGTGAGGGAAATGAATGAACGTGTAGGAAAATCAACGAACAAGCCATTAGTCAAACCCCCCCATCAGACCAGAGGGAGGTTTAAGTAACTTCATGGGGAATCAAGAACCT
>ML779237.1:555392-567584 GCA_009831015.1 Picea engelmannii | reverse complement strand
AGGATATCACAAACTGTCAGGATGGCAGCGGTGGAAATTCATATTTCCAGGTGGGAAATGATATGAGATCAGTTGAAGATCTCATAGACTGCCAGAAGAGCAGAGGAGAAATCCTAGATTTCCAGGTGGGCAAGGGAATTAGAATGAGATTGTCTAAAAGTATCAGGAGCTCATAAGTGAGTTCATATCAGAAAGGAGTGTTGATAGATGGAGATTCATGTGGGTTTGTTTGCCATGTGAATGAATATGATGACAAGTTAAATACTTCCACCATCAAAGAGGAAGATCATAGGTGCATTATGATCATTGAGGGAATCAAAATATTCCTACCAAGCAACCAAGAATAGGCTAGCATATATGTTGCAGATGTAACAGAGGAAAGACAACCAGTAGAGACTATTAAAGAGGAGGAGAAGGAGAAGAAACTGATGTCTTCCCCATCAGAAAAAGAGAGGAGCATTCAAATGGATTTCTCACTCAATGGAAGTAAGAGATGAATATGTTAGAGGATTGGTTGAGCAATCCAGAACTAGAAAAGAATTGCCAGGATGCAGTCATGCAAAGGGAGACAGGATTCCAGCATGAGGAGAAGTTGGAGGAAGTTGAAAATATGCCAACATAGGAGATGACATAATTCAATCTGTCAGAAGAGAGAGTTAAGCAACAACTCAGAGGTGAGACTGCAAAACTGGAGTCTACAATAGAGTGGTCAAATAGTGCCACAAGAAATGAAGATGATGTAGTGGATCAAATTGATCTATCCATTAGTAAGGTTGAAACACAACAGAGTATCATGCATGAGAGGATGAGTCAATTAGGAGAGACTATCATGGAGGAGGAATAACACACATTACAATGTTCCCAAGAGATGGAGAAAGAAGAATGTTGTTTGGAATTACTCGAAAATTTCAGCCAAAAAGATGAACATGAAGAATTGGAACCTACAACAATAGAAAGAGGAGAAGAGCATTCATAGGAATGGCTCAAATTTTTTAGCTAGGAAGCTGAGAAAGAGATAATTGTAGAATGTGGACCTACAGTAGAGGAGAGAGAAACATACAACATGGATTTCATTGATCTGTGTGAAGAAATGGAGGCCCTAGAGAGAAGGGTAAATATGCAAAGTCAGCTAATCCAACAAGTCAGGTTGGAAGTTGAGATGCAACAGAATGAGATGAAGGAGAAGAGCCATCAATTAGACCAGTTGTAAGAAGTGATAGAGGAGGTAAAGAGATTGATGTTGGAAGCAGCACAAGGAGCAACCAATAGAGAAGTATGGGACAGAAGAAAACCTGCAGGAGCAGCAGGGAAAAAGAAGCAGCAAGGAAAAGGAGTAGATGAACAACTCCAAGAGAAGGTATAAGACCCTGGAGGATATCAACAACAGAGCAGAGGGAGCCATGTGAAGGAGCTCATGATTTTCCCAATAATGGAGTATGATGCAAGAGCATCATCAACAAGCACATGTGGATAGACAACTCGAAACCTTAGTGCGCCTTTGAATCATTTTGGAATATAAAACACTGACCCTGCACTTAGCTAAAAACATTCTTGTCCAGAGATTTGGGTCTTCAAAACTTTCAGTCAGGACTAAATCAATGGTCCTCGTCCTCTTTCATGATCAATGATCGAGATCAACTTCGGGACTCCATGCTTCACGAGTCTCAACTTTCCTCACTTGCCTCCTCTCAGAACACTTTTACCCGGAGTTCATGATTTTTCGATGGGTGTCCTCCCACATATCAATGGTTGTGAATTTCTTCATCTCTTTGGGTTTCAGAAGTTTCAATCTTTCCTGTTGCATGTTCTCCCAGAGTGCTTTCACCCAAAGTCGACGATCCTTCGATGTGTGTCTTCCGGAATCAACGGTTGATATTTACTCCAGCCTTCGGGCCTTTGGGATTTTTCAACCGAATGCAACCTGTGACATCCTTCCCCACTGGAGTGCCCAGTCTTCGAACTGCACGATCTATCGCCATGTGGTGAGACACTGAAAGTGAACAAGTAACCTAATCGGGTAGGTGACACGTGTCACATTATAACTAACATTTCTCAAAACTTACTGATGCGTGGCACACATCCCATGTGTCCACATCATCCCCTATGACATCTACAATCCACATCACTTCGGGAATTTTGGGGTCCACATCACCTCCTGGTGATGTCATCATGCCCCACCCCTTCGACTCTTCGTGCTTTGGGACTTTGGGAGTTTCCACACTAGCACACTTCCAATTCTCCCTAACTCCGATTTCCCGAAATGGCCAAACTTCCGCCATGTGTCTCCCTTATCAGACGACCCATATTAACCCCAGACTTCAGGACTTTGGAATTTTCCATTTCAAGGATCAATGGCTGCAATTCCTTCGGGCCTTCAAACTTGAAAAATCAATCTACTGACGCGTGTTTCCCATGGATCGATGACTACGATTTCTTTGGGTCTTCGTACTTCAGAGAACTCAAATCTCAACCTTCTCTTTTACCCAAATTGCATGGATTTCTACTGCATGTCCTCCTGGATCGGATGACTGAGATTCACTTCCACTCTCTGGGCTTCGGAAATCTCAATTCTCAACTTCTCCTTGATCGCTCTTTTCCCAGAGTGCTTTCACTCAGAGCACACGATCGGTTGATGCGTGTACTCCTATGGATCGACGATCCCCAACTACTTTGTCTCTTCAAAGGTTCATCGCTTGAGTACTAACATGTCACATCACTACATGCCTTTCAATTTGTGGGGGCACGCATCAACGGTTTGGAGTAACCTGATTTTCACCCCGTAATTCTCTTGATGTTGACACGTAACCACTTGGTGAAACTATGGTTTGGATTGCGGGACCACCTTGGGAAATTATCTCCCATGCAACTTGGTTCCCCGCAATGCCTCATGTCCGTTGATATCACTCTCCAAAGGAATATGACAGTTGTGACCTTAGCCCTTGCTTCCTTTTCATCAGACGACCCTTTTTCACCTATCCTCCGATCCAACGATACTGGATCTCTCTTGATCCTATAGTGGTGATTGCTCCCGAATTCGAAGGGGGATAGTCATGATCCTTCGAACCCCTTACAATTGATCTCTGATGATCTAAGTCCTATGTATATTCTGCAATGCCACTCCTCCTGAGCTTTTCAACTTCGCAGTCCAAGTTCGATATCGACCACGAGACTCTGACCAACAGACCCAACCCATACCATCCTAGTGTTTCAACCAGAAGCTCTGATACCAAACTATAACATCCCCAACCACCCATAGGTTGGGGCATGCTACCTTCAAGCCCTCCCTTGCACTTCTTTCTCTTAGCTATACCTTTTTAAAATTTAAGGATGCATAAAAGGAAAGACTTTAACGACATGCACAACAGTAGTCAACAAGCATGCATAGTCTAAAGATTCATTTAAACAATAATTAAATATACAAAGGAAATACATTCATATACATGAAAATGATATCATAACATAGAGAACTTATCTTTATGAAATATGACACCAACTGGATGCAGACCAAGGACATTCCACCCAACCGTAGACAGTATTGTTCCAAATATCAACAACAGTGTCACCACCGAGTCAGGGCTATGAATCCACATGGATGGTTCTAGAGTGTTACTTGTCTTTCCAAGCTAGCCAACACCCAAGCTCTCACAGGCTTCTCATCTCTCACAACAATCCAAGTACCCAAATATCTTCTACAAAGCTTGCACCACCCGAGAGAATGAACCTCCACCCTTCTCTGCCACGCAATCCATTAGGCAGTCCTTCTCCTTATTCGGGCTCCAACACAATTGGTCTATAATCTCAATGATGGAACTCTCGGGACTCACAATTGTGAGAAACATTGTACACAGGCCAACACATCTCAGACATGCAGGCCTCAAGTCATGGCTGGATCACACCAGTGACCACTACAACCCACCATACCGTGGCCAATTCTTTAGTAGTTCGGTTCCCCTTTCCCAAGCCTAGACACATATGAGGATGGTTCAATGAATGGGTAAGATGGTGCATGAAAGTGAGTGAGGGAAATGAATGAACGTGCAGGAAAATCAACAAACAATCCATCAGTCAAACCCCTCCATTAGACCAGAGGTGGGTTTAAGTAACTTTGTGGGGAATCAAGAACCTCCTTGCCTTCACCAAAAATCTCACGTAACCGATCCCCTCCCTTAGGAAAAAAAGGGTAATTAACATAGGAATGAACACTTATCTCCCTCAAGCTCCCTCTTATGGAATCATAGCCCCCTATAAATCTAGTCCTTGTCCATCTAGGATCCAACCATGTTTTTATTATTAATAATGATAGAAAACATTACATGCCTTGGGCACACTAGCCTTTTAATAATTGTTTGGGCACCCTGGCCTCTCAGCATTGTAACAATACATTATTTAAAATGGGGTTTCAAAACCTTGGGTGTTACACAACATCTTGTAGAGAAGTCAAGGAAGAGAAACAAAACCAAAAAGATAGGTAAAATGACCATTCATAAAAGTTGTCAGACAGAGAGGTAAGAATAGAGGTATGATTCTAGGTGAAGAGATTCATCATATGTAGGATAGAGATTTAAATGCTTGGAGAGAGAGCATAGAGGCATGTTTTTAGGGGGAGCAGTTGTCACAAGGGAAGCATGAGCGATAAGAGTTCAATGTTGCATAAAAGTGATACCCTTTGTCGAAGGGGGAGATATTATTCATATGAAGGGAGAGAGAGTAATCAGAGTCTTAGAGACACAAAGAAATATCAAAGGAATTCAAACAAGGGGAGCATCCCCAAGGATATTTCAGTCAGGGGGAGGAGCCCCAAAGGGAGATTCCCTTTTTTTACAACAAATTTTTCCTCACCCCATGCAACTTGATTGGATGTCCTTTCCATTTCCCTATGCATACTTGAATTCCCCTAATTTCTTGACACCCTATTTTTACTTTTCATATGAGTCTCGTTCCTTAAGCCTTTCCCTGGCATTGTGTTACTGGGTATACACTACTTTTCCCTTGACAAATGCATACATACATGAGATTTCCTCTTGTAGGGTTCGTACATACATGATTTTTGCTCAAACAGTCATGTACATCAACTCTTTATTCTTGTTGGATAAGTTTGGTGTTTGCTGGGTGAGTTTGGTTGGTTGTTGAGTCTTCTTGGGTATTTGTCCTGACTGTTAAGTGCCTACAGAGTGATAGGAAACCTTTTTATTGTTGTATTTTTGGGAAGTATCTTTTCTTATCATATTTTTCATTGGTTTTCCTTGCACATCAGTCTGAGTGTTTGCTTCTTGGTATCCTTCTTGGCTTGTCTCTTTTTTCTTGCAGTAGGGTCTAGATGTGAAGCTTCTATTCAGTCCTTGCATTCTCTTTTCTTTATATTAAAAATACAAAAACATTTTCTCATTTTTCATTATGTAATTTTCTGTTTTTATTAGTTCACATTCATTTTGAAACATGTGGAGAGATTGCATATTATTGAAATTGTAGAGATTGCATTGGAAAAGTTTCATTTAAAATCATACCATCTATTTGAAATTCAATATTAGTACTTAGTGGTTTTTTTATATTCGCTTCTTTTATATGTTGATTCATAATACCATCAATTTCACAACCGCACCTCTTGAGTAAGAAGAATTCATTAAAATTAGCATTGATTGGAAACGATTTTATTTTTCAAGTGTACACAGACAAGTATAGGACATAGGGCCTTGGAATAGCATATTGCGAGTAAATGTTTCCAAGTCTATTAAACTAAATATATGTGTCTGACCAGGGAGTGGTGATACCCATTGTGTAATTAGTGACGTCAGGATGATCCACTCACACTGGAGTTAAGCATGAGGTCACATGAAGTTAGTTGCATAGATACCCCTCTAATACCTTCTTAGCGTCAGAGATATTTCTTGGGTTCTATTTGTATTTGGAGGTCTTTCTAATACCTTTACCTCCATGAGAGGCAATGCTTTCAAGATTTTGGGCTTTACTACCCTTCCCATATGGTGGACCGGACTTGTGACTGTTCTCCTACACATTGATTATATTGTGGCGAATCTAGTTTCTTGACATAGGTAGCCACACATGTTACTTGCAGGGGTTATTTTGTAGGTACCCTGAGTCAGATAAAGGTTGAAAAACACACAACCTTTATGGAGGATTACTTCTTCGATGTAATCTGGCCGACTCCATTATTAATCCCACGAGGTCCCTTATAATTGATTCTGATACCTCCAATATTTTAAAGGGAGTCTCAAGCCCCTCTTGAGCGAGACATACCTACTCTAGTGAGGGAAGCCCCTTTTCAGGAACTATATCATGTTTGTGTGTATTGGCCTTTTTTATTTATTATTGGTGTACTCTCTTATTATTAGTTGGCCCTAGGATTTGGTTTTATATCTCAAGTCTTGAGTTATCATAGAGAAAGACTAGCTTCCTCGCAAGTCTCATTGTTTGATGAAGTTACCACCGAATTTTGAGTCTTTACCGAAGTTTCCTTCTAAAAGGCGTAAAGTTAATAAGCGTGGTACATATATCTCCACATACCACACTTGTGATAATCCAGTTATGAGTACTGAGTCAAACCTGAATGTCACTGGGAGTCCCTGAAATCATATATCTTATGTGATTAGTGGGATTCCTTCGAGTCCTTCAACCTCGACGGTTTGGGTGCCAGAGATCCCCACCTCTACTGCTACCCAACCTGTGGATTCTACTCAACCCATAGGAAGAAACCCTTTCAGATCTCTTCTTGGTATGCTAGGTTACAATTATCAATCAATACCTTCAGTCTCTAATCCATTTTCTTTTGATATGTCCAACATGACATCGCAACTCTCATCCTCTATTCCAGTGGCTAATGAATCCTAGTTTTTGACCTAGGGGCATGGCTCCTCCATATTCTCCTCTCTCATTTGGTGGAGGCCATATTCCCCAAATGAATCCTACATTTGGATGTTGGCCTCCTTTTTCTTCCGGGTCTAATCCTAGTCTCAATGCTCTTGGATGGAGTGCTCAACCAGGCGAAAAATTCACTTCCTATATTGCTTCCTTTACCCCTTCTTTCTCCATGTCGATTCTGAAAAACACATTTATTATGACGAATCCCCCTTTGTCCTCCAGAGTTCTATATGAAGGGATTCAGTTCACATTATGGGAAATCCTTAGCTCAGATCCCCTTCACCTGGGGGCAACATATGTAACCCTCATTATGCCACGTCCGCAGGTATGGCGGCCATACAAAATTTTATGAATAAGTTTGGAGGAGGATATTATCCTACCAAACAAGGCCATGGCATATAGTAGAAACATGGATGGCCTGCAATCCCTCATCACCAATATTTCATGGGAACATGGGCTCAGATGTCGCAACCCCATCTCCCTTTTCTAGCCACGCTTAACATGTCAGATTTGTCAAAATTAATGAATGACCATGTGCGTCATGATCCATTATGGCCCCCCATCCCCACCAAGCTCCCTTTCGAACATTCCAAAATTTGAAGGAAAGAATGGTAAGGATCCAGGTGATCATGTCACTACATTTCATCTTTGGTGCTCATCCAACTCCATTAATGATGATTCTATTCGTTTGAGGCTATTTCAATGCACCCTCACGGGGGTCTCCACGAAGTGGTACATTTAGCTACCAGGGGAAATATACAAAAACTTTAATCAGATGGTTTTGGTATTTCTCAACCACTTCCAGTTGTCGATTCATTATGATGCTGACATAGAACTTTTTTCGACCTTCCGCCAAGATAAGGCCATGCATATCTCGGACCATACCCAAGAGTGGCATAGACAGAATAGGTTGATCAAAGCCTACATTCCTTTCGAGTTTATTTTGGAGTGGTTACTTAAGTCCTTATTTCCTTATATTTTGAAGGATGTTTCTATATCCGGAGTAACATCTGAGGAAGAATATATTTTCAAATCCCAACAACTGGACCTCATATATGCTCAGTTTGGGATGTTGTATGAAATTATTCCTGATGCACCATGGTTGAACTATGATCTTATACAAAATCCTGGGCCTCATACCGATGGCATCATAGGCTATGCAAATGCTAAGTCTACAGACTTGGTGATGAACTAGATGAAATATTTGTCTCTAAGCTAGCCGATAGTAGGAAAATCTTTGACTTTGTCCTCCACACCCACTCAGTCGGTGGATGTGAATTATGTATAGTCGTCGACCAACCCAAATGGTAATCAACAAACATGAGGGAATAAAAGGAAAGGATGAGGTAATAATCATAAGGGTGGGAAAATAATAATAAATCCAAGGACAACATTAACAATGACATATAGAATAATAATGCTGGTGAGGGAAAGAAAGAAAAATGAAAGGTGAGATTTCCTTGTAAAATTTGTAAAGATGATCACCTTACCCGCCTATGCACCACAATTGAGTAATCTTTGAGGTTCTTATCATAGCCACCCATTGTGCTGAAAAATTCATTTCCGCATAATCAACACATGGCTTTAGGAACCTCCATCACCAGAAATGCATCGAGCAAGAGTCAAAACCCCTCGACACATGAAAGTGGCCATATTTATGTCAATATTGTCAAGTTCAATATTGATGTATCCACTCAATATCATGATTACGGTTCTTCACAGACTGTTATAGGTTTAGAGACTCCCCCTCCTCTAAAAATACCCTTGTAGATTTTAAAGTCTAAACCTCTTCCTCATATTCCGAAAAGGAGTACTAAAACGCTCTTCCCACAATCCTAATGCCATAGTTTCCCAAAACTATTGAATTGTTGAAGATTTGGGTCGAACCCCTTGTGCGATGTTGGCTTTGGAGGTGCTCCAGACATGTCCTTCATAGAGGAATGCCTTGTTATCTGATTTAATAGCTCTAGACTCATGTGGCTCAAAGTTTATTAAGTTTCACGTCACGAATTGTAAGACTCACTTACCTTACCATGTGATCTTTCAAATCCATGTGGATTACACGAAAATTACCATCAAATGCACTATAATTGATGAATTTTTTGCAATGTGCGTGATGTCCCTAACCTATTGGAAATTCATTGTCTCTTCGACTCTATCCCAATCTATGACTATGTTGACTGCATTTATGTACTTCGTATTTCAACAACCCTTGGAAACTTCCTTCCCAGACTATGTCATATGAAGGTCAGTCACACATTGGGATGGAATTTCCACTATCAGTGGTAGAATTTGGATATCATTCTATTCTTGACACTACTACTGACCCAGATCCTTTCTCCTCACAAATAGATGAGGATCATCTTGTTTTAGAGTCCATATGGGTCATCCAATCATCTTGTTCGCATGGTTTACTTGATGATAATTTACCTTTAGATGAAGCCATATTAGAGGCCATGTATGATCCTAATAGGTGATGTGGGAACATTGTCAACAAGCACACATGGAGATAAAACTTGATGCCTTAGCGCGCCTTTGAATCATTTAGGAATATCAAACACTAGTGTTTCCTGCAAATCTTTCTTGAACTGATTGAAAACTGAAGAAGATCAAAACGCTTGGGATTGAATGATCATGAGTGATCTAGGATTTTCACTCCTATAATTTAATGTAACGGTGCTTAAGGGGTAGTTAGCTTCTTTCGAGAAGATAGGTAGTAGGAGGGAATCCTAGGAACCCTCTTGTATAAGTACAGGTATTGTATGCCCAAATGAGGATGCTAGAGGAGTATGTTTACTGAATAGGAGGTAGTTGCAAGCTAGTTAGAAATCCTCAGAGGAGGAAATAGGAAGTAGAATAGTTCTTTGAGGGAGTTTGAGGGAGTTGAGAATCATTAGCAGTCCAACCTGCACATCTTGTAACCAAGCATTCAGATTAATAGATAAGAACATATTTCAATGTTTATGAATGTCTGTATGAATGACTATTTGTTTTATGTTATCGATGTGTTTACGTATGTTGTAGATGTATGACAAGTTTCATCTATAATAGGAAGATATATTTCTTTATCTTTTTTTAGTTCAAAATATTTCTCGGTTCTTTAGGCTGTGCAAGGAGTGCACAAAAGAACATTGGAGGTTATGTAGCCAGCAGAAGGAGTGCACATATGAACTCTGTTGAGTCAGAAAAGAACGTGTCATGAGGGTGTACCATAGCGATGAAAACTCAAGGGAAACCTCAAGGTTATTGAATACCTATGATGGTATACTTTGCAGGGGAAGCACAGAGAGACAGAATCACTAAGAACTCTGTAGAGCTCTTCTAGGTGGGAATTGAGAAGGTGCAAGCATGCACGGAAGAAATCTTCGTCAAGTTCAAAGAGAATAATATCAGAGTTGTTGAACACTATGTAAACCTCTGCAAGTGTGCATTGAGAAAACATTGTTGAGAAAGCGCAAGAATCCCTTAAGGAATAAAGGGATTGAGATATTAGAACTTGAGTAGGAAAAATATCAAGAGAGACAGCGCAAGGAGTGCACGTAGAAGTGAGTTTATTTCAAGTTCACAAGATGAGGAGGAGGAGTGCAAGTTTTCACACAGAACGCAAGTGTGCGCCAGAGCCAAGGTCAAATTTGATTGTCAAATCTCATGAGGAAAAGTGAAGATGAGACCCAATATAGCTGGGTTCGTAGGAGAATTTTCAAATACCACAACCCTTGAACACTTAAAAAATTTCCCATGTCCGGGAGAATAAAAAAGCTCAAGAGGAGGAGAAAAAAAAACCATCATATCGACTGCAGGAAGAGATTTGGACCATCAAATCAAGGTCCAGGATGAAGGAGGAACACACGAGGAGGAGAAAATATCCTAGCCATTAGATCTGAGCGTGAGGGATCGACATCCGTCGGATCCAGGTAAAGTGCATAAGCCTTAAGTCCTTTGAGAGTGAATAAGAGAGTAGACTTGCCAAAGTCCCGAAGCTAGTCGGGACCGTCCATCGTCCAGGGTGACAGGTGGCGGAAGATATGAGACTCCATAGTGGAATTACTTCGGGAGTTCGCGGACAAGCAAAAAGCGAAAGCACCAAAGAGATGAAGGTTGAAGTAAATCATTTTCGTTGCCCATCAGGGGGGTACGTGTCCACAGATCTAAGACTTTGGGGAAAGTCACTTCGAAGGATTTCAATTGTGGAGTGTGACAAACTCCTGAAGTCCCGAAGGACAAGGTAGAACACAACAATCCGTTGCGAATGACACGTGGTGAGAGATCAAGAAGTTCGGATGCCTAGCACTCTGAAAGGAAGTCGACGAGAGTGGAGAAGATATGGACTATCAGATCTAGAGGGATGCGTGGCAGAAATCTGTTAACTTCGGTTGAAAGCACTCTGGGAGGAACAAGTGTGCAGGAATATGAAAGTCCTGAGGCCTGAAGAGATGAAGTGGATCATAGTTGTTAGATCCAGAAAGACACACGTCGACAGATCATGTATTTTAGGTGAAAGCGCTCTGAGAGAAAGAGAGCATGAAGTTGATACTTTAGAAGGCCGAAGTCCTGAAGTGGATCAGAACCATTGATTTGAGGAGGAAGTGTAGCAGAGGATATGTCATTTTGGAGAAAATTCACTATGGAGTGCGTTGAACAAGAACTCCCAAAGGCCGGAGAGTCGAAGCTCATCTAACCCGTCCGTTTGATGAGGACAGGTGTCAGAATATCTTCCACTTTGGAAGATAGCCATTTCAGGAAGAAGTAGGTGCAGGAGTTTGAAACTCTCGAAGCCTGAAGAGCCGAAGTTAATCATAGCCCTCGATATGAGGGAGACATGCATCGATAGATCGTGGAGTCTTAGTGAAAGCATCCCGGGAGAAATTGAAGGAAGGAAGGGGGAATATCTCAACCATAGATCAAGAGGCACCGCTTGAGATCAAATGATCGATGGTCACGCTTAATTACAAGGACATAATGTGCTCAGAGTTTAAAAATCCTAGAGCATGCCGCAATCAAAACCATAGTATTTCCAAAGGGATATGTGGAAATTGGTAGTGAATTGCGGGGAGAAACATGGTGTGGTCTCAAACCACTCTTGTCCACCCCACAATCACATGATTACGTGAGGTCATAGCCTGAGGTCACATATGAAGGAAAGGACCTAGTGAGGGGAGATAGTTTCTGATATTTAAATTATTCAAAGAGGCCACGAAAGAGCCCGCGGGTTTGAAAAAACCTGCACTTTGAAGGAAAGGGGACCTATGTAAATTAGTTGGGGTCTAGAAAAGGCGCGAAGAGTCGATCTGAATCCTTTGTTTGAATGATCCTAGA
>ML779237.1:516415-554656 GCA_009831015.1 Picea engelmannii | reverse complement strand
ATCCTCAGAGATACAGAGGAAGTGATTAACATTTGTGAGCGAGAAATTGGAAAAGGCCTTAGTGATGATGAGGAGAAGGGATCAGTTAAGGATCTCATGAACTGCCAAGAGGGAAGATATGAACTTTCATGTTTCCATATGGGTAATGGAAGGAGATCAGTTATTGATCTCAGTGAATTCCATGTGGGCAGTGATGAAAGTTCATATTTCCAGGTGGGTAATCTAGGTAGATCAATTAAAGGCCTCATAAACTGCCAGGAGGGTAGAGATGAATTTTCAAATTGCCAGGTGGGAAATGAGATGAGATCAATTGAGGATCTCATAGAATCTCAGGAGGGAAGCAATGGAAATTCATATTTCCAGGTGGGAAACGAGATGAGACTAGTTGAAGATATCATAGACTACCAGAAGAGCAGGGGAGAAATCCTAGATTTCTAGGTGGGCAAGGGAATTAGAATGAGATTGTATAAAAGTATTAGGAGCTCAGAAGTAATTTCAGATCAGAAAGGAGTCTTGATAGATGAAGATTCATTTGGGTTTTTTGGCCATGTGAATGAATATGATGATAAGTTAAATACTTCCACCGTCAAAGAGGAAGATTAGAGGTGCATGTTGATCATCGGGAGAATCAAAATATTCCTACCAAGCAACCAAGCAGAGGATAGCATATGTGTTGCAGATGCGTAAGAGGAAAGAAAACTAGTAGAGACCGTCAAAGAGGAGGAGAAGGAGAAGAAACTGATGTCATCCCCATCACAAAAAGAGGATCATTCAAATGGATTTGTTACTCAATGGAAGTAAGAGATGAAGATGTTGGAGGATTGGTTGAACAATCCAGAACTAGAAAAGGATTGCCAGGATGTAGTCATACAAAGGGAGACATGATGCCACCATGAGGAGCAACTGGAGGAAGCTGAATATATGCCAACATAGGAGATGACATAATTCAATCTGTCAGAAGAGAGAGTTGAGCAACAACTCAAAGGTGAGACTGCAGAACTGGAGTTTGCAACAAAGTGGTCAACTAGTGCCACAAGAAATGAAGATGATGTAGGGGATCAAATTGATCTATCCATTAGTAAGGTTGAAACACAATAGAGTAGCATGCATGAGAGGAGGATTCAACCAGCAGAGACTGCCATGGAGGAGGAATGTCACACATTACAATGTTCCCAGGAGATGGAGAAAGAAGAACGCTAGGTGGAATTACTCGAAAATTTCAGCCAAAAAGATGAACATGAAGAATTGGAACATACAACAGTAGCAGGAGGAGAAGAGAATTCATAGGAATGGCTCAAAATTTTCAGCTAGGAAGCTGAGAAAGAGATAATTGTAGAATGTGGACCTACAATAGAGGAGAGAAAAATATAGAGCATGGATTTTGTGGATCTATGTGAAGAAATGGAGGCCCTAGAGAGAAGGGTAAATATGAAAAGTCATCTAATCCAACAAGTTGGGTTGGAAGTTGAGATGTAGCAGAATGAGATGAAGGAGAAGAGCCATCCATTAGACTAGCTAGAAGAAGTGATAAAGGAGTTAAAGAGATTGATGTTGGAAGCAGCACAAGGAGTAGCCAACAGAGTAGTATAGGATAGAAGAAAACCTGCAGGAGCAGCAGGGCAGAAGAAGCAGGAAAGAAAAGGACTAGATGAACAACTCCAATAGAAGGTATGGGACCCTGGAGGATCTTAACAGTAGAGAAGTGGGAGCCATGAGCAAGAGATCATGATTTTCCCAATAGTGGAGTATGATGCAGGAGCATCGTCAACAAGCACACGTGGAGAGACAACTTGACGCCTTAGCGTGCCTTTGAATCATTTCAGAATATGCAACACTAGTGTTTCCTACAAATATTTCTTGAACTGATTGAAAACTGAAGAAGATCAAAACACTTGGGATTGAATAATAAAGAGTGATCTGGGAGTTTCACTCCTAGACTTTAATGTAATGGTGCTTAAGGGGTAGTTATCTTCTTTTGAGAAGATAGGTAGTCAGAGGGAACTCTAGAAGCCCTCTTGTATAAGTAGAGGTATCGTATGCCCAAATGAGTCTGCTAGAGGTGTATGGTTACTGAATAGGAGGTAGCTACAAGTTGGAAATAATCAGAGGAGGAAATAGGAAGTAGAATAGGTCTTTGAGGGAGCTTGAGAGAGTTGAGACTCTATAGCAGTCCAACCTGCACATATTGTAACCAAGAATTTAGATTAACAGATAAGAACATATTTCACTATTTATGAATGTTTGTTTTGTGCAATCGGTGTGTTTATGTATGCTCTAAATGTATGACAGGTTTCATTTGCAGTAGGAAGATAGATTTCTTTATCTTTGTTGAATTTGAAATATCGTTCTGGGTTCTTTAGGCTATGCAAGGAGTGCACAAATGAACATTGGAGGTTTTGTAGCCAGTGCAAGGAGTGCGCATCTGAACTCTATTGAGTTAGAAAAGAATGTGCTAGGAAGGTGCACCAGAGTGATGAAAACTCAAGAGAAACCTCAAGGTTGTTGAATACCTAGGAGGGTAGACTGTGCAGGGGAAGCACAGAGAGACAGAGTCACTGAGAACTTTGTAGATATCTGTTAGGTGGGCATTGAGCAGGTGCAAGAGTGCACAAAAAAAATCTATGTTGAGTTCAAAGAGAATACTATCAGAGGAAGGTACTCACAGAGTTGTTGAATACTCTGTAAAGATCTGCAAGTGTGAATTGATAAAAAAATTCCGAGAAGGCGCAAGAATCCCTTAAGGAATAAAATGAATGAGATCTTAGAACTTTAGTAGGCAAAATCTCAAGAGAGACAACGTAAGGAGTGTGTGAAAAAGTGAGCTTATTTCAAGTTCACGAGATGAGGAGGAGTAGTGCAAGTTTGCACACAAAGAAAAAGTGTGCGCCAGAGCTGAGGTCAAATTTCATTGTCAAATATTAGGAGGAAAAGCGAAGACGAGACCCAAGATAGTTGGGTTCGCAAGAGAAGTTTCAAAGGCCACAACCTTTGAACACTTACAAAATTTCCCAAGTTTGCGAGAACAAAGAATCTCATGAGGAGGAGCAACAACAACCATTAGATCGACTACAGGAAGAGATTTGGATTGTCATATCAGGGTATAAGATGAAGGAGGAATGCATGAGGAGGAGAACAGATCCCAACCATTGGATTTGAGTGCGAGGAATCATCATCTGTCGGATCCAAGTAAAGTGCAGGAGCCTTAAGTCCTTTGAGAGTGCACAAGAGAGAAAACTTGTCAAAGTCTTGAAGTCTCGAAGCTAGTCGAGACCGTCCATCATCCAGGGTGACAGGTGGTGGAAGATCTGATACTCTGGAGTGGAAGTACTTCAGGATTTCTCGAACAAGCATAAAGATAAAGTGCCAAAGTAGATCCTATTCATTGGTCGCCATGGGGTACGTGTCAACAGACATGAGACTTTGGGGAAATTCACTTTGGAGGATTTCAAGTGTGGAGTGTGACAAAATCCCAAAGTTTAGAAGGCCGAAGTATATTGAAACCATCCATTGTGAAGGACACGTGGTGAGAGATCGGGAAGTTCAAGGGCCTAGCACTCCAAAAGGAAGTCGACAGGAGCAGAGAATATTTGGACCGTCAGATCTAGAGGGACATGTGGCGAAAATCCTTCAACTTCAGGTGAAATCACTTTAAGAAGTATGACTTTGCAGGATTTTGAAACTACGGAATCCTGAAGAGCCAAAGTGGATCGTGACTGTCAGATCCAGAAAGACACACGTTGACAGATCATGTATTTCTGGTGAAAGCGCTCCAAGATAAAGTGAGCGTGAAGTTGAGACTTCCAAAGGCTGAAGTCCTAAAGTGGACCAAAGTCGTTGATTTGAGGAGGACACGTGGAAAAAGATATGTCATTTCAGAGAAAATTCACTCTGGGAGAAAAAGGAGTGCATTGAACAAGAATTCCCGAAGGTCAAAGAGCTGGAGTTCATCTGAGTCATCCTTTTGCTGAGGATAGGTGTCAGCAGATCTTCCACTTCAAAAGATATCCATTTCAGGAAGAAGCAGACGTAGGATTTTGAAAATCCCAAAGACCAAAGAGCCGAAGTTAATCGTAGCCCTCGATCTGAGGGAGACATGCGTCGATAGATCATGGACTCCGAGTGAAAGCATCTCAGGAGAAAGAGATGAAAGGAAGGGAGGCAGATCTCAGCCGTCGGTCAAGAGGCACCTCCCGAGATCACAAGATCGACGATTACTCTTAATTGAGGGGACAAAAAGTGCTCGAACTTTAAAAATCCTAGAGTGGGCTGCAATCAAAACCATGGTATTTCCAAAGGGATGCATGGAAATTGGTAGTAAATTGCAAGGAGAAAAGTGGTGTGGTCTCAAACCAATCTTGGCCACCTTGCAATCACGTGCTTACATGAGGTCATATCTCGAGGTCACGTGTGAAGGAAAGGACCTAGCGAAGTAATCTAGTTTATGATATTTAAATTCTTCAAAGAGGCCAAGAAAGAGCCTGCAGGTTTGACAGAACCTTCACTTTGAAGGAAAGGGGACCTATGTAAATTAGTTGGGGTGTAGAAAAGGCCTAAAGAGTCGATCTGACTCCTTGATTTGACCGATCCTAGACAAAGAGGTCGAGCAGCCCCGAGGGGAGAAGGGGGGTCTACATCAATAGGCCTTGGGACTATATGCATCATCGCTCCTATTTTCTCCCAGATATTTTAGGATCGAATGGGATTGAGAACGTATATATGGGTGCAGATTGTTCTCTTGGAGAAATTCATATCTACACCGATCTCTTCAAATAATTTCATGATTTATTTGCTTGGTCGTACGAAGATATGTCAGGGATAAGCCACAGTATTGTTGAACATGAGATCAAGACCTATCTAGATGCTAGAACTATTCAACAATGTCTTAGAGATGTTAATCCTAGGAAGGCCCCTTCTATTAAGGAAAAGGTAGGGAAGCTACTTAATGTTGGTTTCATATACCTAGTTCCCTTGACTAAATGGGTATCCAACCCTGTTCCTGTGAATAAAAAACAAGGAACCATCCATGTATGTATTGATTTTCGAGAGGTTCACAAGGCTTATCCTAAAGACAACTTCTCGACTCCTTTCATTGACAAAATTCTTGATGAGTGCACGAGAAGCGAAGTATTTTATTTTATGGATGGATTTTCAGGGTATAATCAAATTCAAATCGAACCCAAGGATCAACATAAGATGGTGTTTATTTGTCCCTGGGGTAATTTTTCATACCGTAAAATGCCTTTCGGCCTTAAAAACATCGGAGCAACCTTCCAACATGCCATGACCTTTTCTTTTCATGATCTCAAGCATATTGTTGAAACTTACCTAGCTGATCGTGCTGCTCATTCTCACAAGAGAGTATATCACTCCACTCACCTTTGATTAGTATTTGAGAAATATCGTTACTATCACATTTAGTTGAACCCTCACAAGTGCATCTTTTGCATTAAGTCTTCTTTTCTTTTAGAATTATTAGTATACGAGCATGGGATCATGGTAGATTCTATGGAGGTTGAGGCAATACTTCGATTTCCTCCCCCGTGAAACATTTGACAACTTTAATGTTTATAGGGGAAGGATAATTTCTTGTGTCAGTTCATAGTGAACTATGTCGATTTAACTAAGGGTTTCATACATCTTTTGAAGAAGGATACTCCACATATATGGGATGATAAAGCCCAAGAATATTTCAATTCTCTTAATAAATATTTGGTATCGACACCTCTGTTGAAGCCTCTAGACTACAATAGAGATTATTTTCTTTATATCGCCACATCCGAAGGGACTGTTGTTACACATGAAATTCCCACACCTAGGTACCTCGCCCTAAGTGTTGTAAGTGTCATATAAGTGGCCCATACTCCTTGAAACCATGGAATAACCTATGTCACAATCCCTAGTCAATGTGGAGGAGGGATATATTACATGAAGGCCAAAATACCAAGTGCACATAAATTATTATTAATATTCATGAAAAAGAAATTAATTAAGTGTGAGAATCAACCTCACATTTGGTTTCCTATTTTTTAGGGAAGGTGGAGGTTATCATGGATGGTTGAAATATTTCCTCCTTAAAATCCTTGATAGATATTTCCTCCCAAAAATCCTTAAATAAAAAATTCTCCCTAAATATCTTTCAGATCCGTTTTTAGTGGATTTGATGAGTGATCCTCTCCATGGTGGTTAAGCCTCCAAATCCTATATAATGAGGGATTTCCATGGAGAAGGGGGGAATATAGGAGTTTAGAGATACCAAACTTATGATCTCAAGAGGAATGGGTGGCGATTTGAGGTATCAAACCTATGGTCTTGGGAGAAATCTTTAGGATATCAAACCTATGATTTTGGGAGCTTTGTGCAAGGGTTGGATGAGGAGGACTTGGGGAAGATGTTGCAATTGCATCTATAGTTTGTAAGTATTTATTTAATAGTTGTCATTAATATAATTCTTGGAATATTTCCTTCTAAACTATGTCTCTTTACATATGTTTGTCTTATATATGGATTTGATTGGACTAATCTTATAGAGTAGAGTAGGAGTTCTTTGTCTCACTATCCATTGTATTGCAGATGTCAAACAATGCTAAGGAGCTTGGAGATCAAGCTCAAGTTGGAGCAGCGAGGAAAAACATAGGAATAAGGTTCATAACACTTTCTTCCTTCTACTTCTCTTTCTAATTAGTTAGTTAGATTCAAAGGAATGTTAGTCTCCAATGTTAGCATATTTTCTGTCTTGGTATAGGGGTCTAGAATCCAAGAGGAGATTCACCTATCTGTAGGGGGATTTTTCTACAAAAGAAATTGGTGAGTCCACTAGGGAATTAGAAGGAATATGAGCTCCATGAGCACATTGTCTACTATCTCAATTGAAATCTAGTCGAACCTGAACTTAAATACTCTCACGTAGAGAAACTAGCCTTATTCGTCGTACATGTAGTTCAAAGATTACAACATTATATATTACTTTGAAAAACTACCGTAGTTTCATATATCATTCCATTTCAATACATCCTCACCAGGCATATCATAGGGGGGAAATACAATAAGTGTATTGTTATTTTACAATAATTTTATCTCGATTTCGTTTCGGCGAAGTCTAATAAATAGCTATTTTTTTTCTGAGTTGATATCAAACTTCCCTCGACTAGCTGAGGAAATTTTTCATGACGATTCATTCGCAGATGAAAATATATTGCTTATCTCATTGGACCCATGGTATGTAGATATTATAATTTATCTTCAAACCTTGAATATATCCGAACATATTTTGAGAGATGATCGATGACGTATACGTCATCAGGATAAAAAATACCTTATCATCACTTTGTATCATTGAGGAGTAGATAATATTTTATGTCATTGCTTGACTCATGAGGAATATTAGTTGGTTCTCAATGATTGTCATATTGGGGATTGTGGTGGTCATTTATTCGGGCTTGCAACAACCTAAAAAATATTGTGAGCTAGTTATTTTGGCCATCACTTTTTAAAGATTATGTTGAAGTCGTCCAGAAGTGTCACCCTTTCTAGGTGTTCGCTTGGAAAATGTGCTCACACCCAACCTCTCTTCACATAATCATCATCGTCGGTCCCTTCACCAAGTGGGGGGTAGATTTTATGGACTATAACCCAGCTTCGACTAGGGGGCATCAACATATCATTGTGGTCATGGCTTATTTCAATAAATGGGTAGATGCCATGCCTACCATTAAATCTGATGGTAAGATTGGTACATTCTTGATTTTCAACCAAAATATAGCCCGGTTCGAAATCTCAAGAGAGATTGTCACTGATCATGGAAGTCACTTTCAGAATGAAATGATGAAAGAGTTAGTATCAAAACTGGGGTTTAAGAATGGTCATTCTTCCCCTTACTATCCCCAAGAAAATGGACAAGTAGAGGCAGTGAATACATATCTCAAGACCATCTTGCAAAAAAATTTCATCCATATTAAATCTGACTGACATCTGATGCTTTACCCTTTGATTTGGGCATATCAAATGTGGGTAAATAATTCTACCATTTTTTCTCCTTTTCAGTTAGTACATGGCATAGAGTTGATTCTTCCGATTGAATGTGAAATCCATTCCCTCAAACTGGAAATTGAGATCCTACCTGACACATCCGATATTGAAGAGCGCCTCGTACACCTATAACGTCTTGATGAGTAGTGTTGAGATGCCTCTACAGATATCGAAGAAAATAAAAGACGGTTTAAGGTTCAATATGATAGGTCTGACTATCCTCGATATTACACTGAGGGTGACTTGGTTATGCTATATGACTAAGCCAAAAAATCGTTGGGGGAAGGAAATTTCAACCTCATGTGGCACGGTCCTTATATCGTGTGACATGTCTTAGATACAAGAGCCTATGAATTGGAAGATTATGAAGCGAATATGTTGGATGATCCTAGAAATGGGCTCTACCTTAAAAGGTATTACGCATGAGGCCTCAATATTGGGCATGAAACTTTGTATACTAGTGTATCTTAGTGTATATATATATTTTCCCTTGTGTCATCGACTTGCTTATCAAGTTTTCCCTTGGTTGGAAGATGCCAATGGAGTCTTCATTTTACTTAGGATTTGTGGATGGTGCCAATCATCATACATGAAACATGGCTTCCTTTGCTTGGGTCATTTACTCACCTAAGGGCCAACTGGTGTCTTAGGGTGGTGTTTGTTTAGAGCCATAAACGAATAATGTAGATGAATATAGTGTCATTATAGAACTATTATGCGATGCAATTTCACATGGCGTTCTACCTTTAGAGGTTCACCTAGACTCCCATTTAGTCATATGTCAGTTAAACAACATTTACCGTGTGCGAGACCTTACTCTACTCTGGCAATTCCTACGGGTACAAATTTTGGAACGATACTTTGATTGTCTTACTTATAATCACATACCAAGAAGTTCTAATCATGTATCTGATGCATATGCTAATTATATTTTAGATTGGCATTTGTCACATAACTAAGAAAATAAAACACATTCATACATGTACACATTGTAACATATATAAGTAAATCCAAAGGAATTTTTTTTATATATATATTTCATCCTTTCAAAAATATGGTGTCATAGTACAAAATGGGGCTCACACCCTCAAAATACATATATGGCCGGTATATAATATGACCATGGAATCGACACCTATGGCACCAAATGTGTATCATGATAACACAATACGACATTTGTGAGATGTCAGAAGAGTCACACCCATGCATGGGGTACACCCACCACCTGTCACTACATAGCCTCTAGCAGATCCTCCACTTGAACCATAGGAATCATATGCGTCAATCGAGACAGGTTCCCCTGTACATTCTACAACACTCTCTTTGCATATCCTCTCGTGTGCTCATCTCCTCGGCTCCTTTGCTGATTTCATGGGAATCCCTCTGGCTGTCATGGACCTAAATCTACGTAACAAATAAATTGTGAATACTTGATACCATACAAAATATTTGCGTTTTTTTTTTATAATTCTTATTGAAAAAAACAAAAAAATTGAAATATATAAAAAAAAATCTTACCAATATCACTGTAGGTGGAACCTAGTGGAAAATGAATGTTCGAATCTTGTTTGTAGTCGATCCTTCTGTAAGAGTAGTCATCAATGGCTATGACCAGTCAGCGCCACCAGAAAAAAAAACTCATCATTGTAGGGGGTTGGCACCCTACCACCTCCTAACCGCCTCATCACGTCGATCCATCATGACATGGTTGGATCATGCAGTCCATGTGGAGTAATCTCTACTCTAGGGCCCACTCTTGGAACCTGCTCAAAGAAAAAGCTACAAAGAATGGATGTGAATCCGAAATTTCTATTTTCCCCTTGTTTGCAATCCATTAGCTGGCTCTTCATGTTAACCAGTAGTAAGGTACACTAGTCATAAACAGTGGGTCATAAACACTCCACTGCATAGAAAATGAGTGGCCTTGATGCCTGGTCTAATGAGGTCGGCCCAGAAATCCATGTAAGTACAAACGTGATGATATTTAAGCTCGGGTTCTTGATCACCTTGATTGGGAGTTAGCTCCCTACTTTATCCGTGCCTACAACACAATGGGTAGCAATGTACTCCTCCATGGTCATACCACCCCCAGCCCCTCGGACCTTGAGATTCATTGCCTCACCCCAATAAGAAAATCCTGTGATAAAATATATGTCATCCACTTCAATCCTCAATGGTTTCCCATCGAGGTTGAATGCCTCTATCTCCGGATCCTAGTAGTTTACTAGCATCTGGAGTAATCTCACTTAAGCACTCATTCCTTTGAGAGCCCAAAATTTATAAAGGCCACATATTTTTAAAGCTTGTTGGGCCCCTACATCCCTTTCCACTACTGCATCTATCTCTTAATTCTCCCTCTCCCTCCATTCAATCAACATCCTGCAAAGGAGAAGTCATTTTTTAAGTTAAATCCTTTCAAAAAAGTGTTCATAGATTTGTACGCAAGATATCTTGGTAACAGTTGTGTATAAGGTTGCATATACATATGAATACTTCACCTTGCCCACATATATGTGGTTGTATATGCCACTCGATGAACTATCACCCGCGTACACCCTAATTTACATATCAAGCCCTCTAATACTAAACAAATGGCAACTAAAATTGAAATTTAAACCATTGAAGTTGAAGTAGAGGGGATGGGCACTTACTTGGTCCAAACGGTTTCTAATTCCATTGATCATATCGCTCATAATAGAAACTTGAAGATCGTGGGGAAAATGGCCTAGAATGCACTATGTGGGTGAAAAAACTCAAATGATATGGTAAAATGGTATATTTTTATTATTAGTATAAATGTTTTACTCACTTCCTATAGTTTGTTCTAAGTTTTTACGTTATGGACTAATAGTGCAGTGGAAAGAATTGGATTTTGGTGTTTTTTTCTAGGATTTTTTGCGGTTTCCGGCGTCATACCACCCATTCATGCCTTCAACATGTATTTTATTTCACCAACATATAGGATAGGTTATCACTCCATTTTTCACTCCTGCATCATCCTATGACCGTGATCCATATGCCTTAGGTACGAACCCATTTATTAGCGACACAAAAACTTCTTACTGCTACTAGAATTGTCATTATTAAGTGGTAGAGGCTTACCAAAAATGGATTCCCTAGTTAGAACCTTTGTTCCATTTGGTTCTAATGCAGATGTTATTCCATAAGACCGGGAGTTCCTTATAGTTCCAATATGAATTTGCATTCAAACCTCATATTCTTACTCACAACAATTATGACCGTTACCTATGGGACTCCCCCTGAGTCTTGGTTAAGCTCTTTTCTGACTCTCTAAAAAGCGAAAAGATTGCCGAGTGAACTTGTCTCTTTCACACTTGTTAAATGGATTTGAAAGGACTTCTATTTGGTGTAAGTTTAACCTTTTTGGACTAAGTAGACTACTTAAGAAAAAAAAAGACTCTAGTCACCATTGGCTGGAAGTGTTCTCCTAGGTATTATTTTATACTTTTTCAAGACTAAGGGATTAAATCTACGAAAAAGGACATTCTTTGGAGTTAATTTGCATTCGCATTCCATCATGTTTCTTGTAGTATTGAGCCTATTTCCATTTCCCACTTTCTCATTACAAGCCTCTTACCTCATAAATTTTCATCACTAGACAAGAAAAGCCCTTTTTATATCCTTTGTAGCTTGACACCTTGTACCCTAAGAGGAAACATCCCCCCGAGTGTCCATGCCCCGCATGCACTTCCTTGCATTGAGCATAGGTATGTTCCATTTCTTGGAGCTAGTTTCTTACTTGTGACATTCGTTTCCTCTCTTGTATCATAACATTTCTTTGCCTATGAAAAAAAAAAAGGTCGGGAAAAATAATTTTATCCCACATCGACAACATTCGTGTCGCCTTTGAACAAAGCACAAACATTTGAGTCCACTATCATCCAAAGTTTGGGTTTGGCATGACCTTAGGAAGTTGAGATCGTTACTTAGAGTTTACTCCTTTGACTGGTTATTTTTCCAGTCCCTATGGAGAGTTTATTGTTGCCTCTTGCATCAAGAAGTTTTATCATCAAGTCTATCCTTCCTGAGTTATCCCTATGTATCATTCTCTTTCTCAAAGGATGTCTATAAGGCTATGTTGACCATTTCTTAGAACTCTTGACTTTGCATGTCGGTCATACCCTCGGTGTATCTCAAATTCACATGAAGTTGTAGTCCTATCATGCACTATGGTCCTACTTTCATTATGGTTAGGTAACCTTGAACCCAACAATTGACATTTCCTCATTAGTCACTGACTAGGGGGTTTCCCTTTTATTCGACGACAAGAAATATATTCACAGATTGAGATTCAAGCAGTGTCTTGGATGTCATTATCCTTATTGGTGGTTTCCTCTCCTTTCCTGGAAGTCTTCCTTATTGGATGTTATTCAGAGGGTCTCTTTTGCGCATTACTTGCATATGGTGCATGTGAGAGACACACAAGGTCGTTAGTTCATGAACATCCTATTCGTCTAAGCTCCTCCTAATTTTCAAGATATTTCTTTGTACCTCATGTTGATTGATGAGAGATTCCATAATTCTCTCCTTTCAACGGGTCTCCTTCCATCAACTTCAGCTCATGTATTTTATAAATGAGACCTAGAGTATTATGAGTACCTATAGGCTTGTAGTCACAAGTGGTAGGTTATCCCGCCATCGATAGTTGGGAATACATCAATGTATACTGATCGATGGATTCTTCAATTGTTTGACCTCAACACCCTTATTCACACTTGTAAGAATATACTCAGTTCCTTGATACCTACTTTCGTTATCAATGGATTGTATTGCATTTGTTAACGATATACCTTAATGATCGGTAATCAAGTGAAGTCTCATTATGTTCGACATCAACCCCTCTATTCACATGATGTAGAGTTTCACCTTCGGCAGATAGTGTAGAATACCTCCAACTTACAGTAGCAACATTCCTAATTTGTTCTTATCTTTCATTAGACCAGTTACACCTATATGACTTCAATAATCATGGGAGACTAGATTGTACTCTATTGTATATGAATATATTTATATTGATTTTGAGATTGGATTCCACTGTGCCTTTTTTGTGACTATGACAGCCTATGGCACTTTGTATTGCCTATTCATGGCCATGAGTAACTATTTGATATATTTCCACATGTATATGCAGTGTAATTCAGATTGGAAGCCATGTGTACAAAGTCATAATGGATTGTTATATTCTCATGAGTAACTAGTACCTCCAGTTGAGTCTCCATTGCTCCACTTCTAGGAATTATAATGTATTTCGGCCATCATAGATACTCCTATAACCTCACACATTAGGGGGAATTTTAGAAGCTTTCGCTTCTAGAAAGATCTTCCTCTAGATGCTTCTCTTGATAGACATATTTAGTATAAATAAGGGCCGAGGGTATGAAAACCCTAGCTTGGATATTATTGTAATAGAGCGCTACTCGATTGGAGGTTGCTCCCTCGAAGAGGCCTGTGAACATTTCTTTCTGAATCAAAGTGCTATTTTTGTTGTTGCTCTTATATCATTTATGTGTTATTGTGGAGATTATGCTGGATATATTACTGTTATTCTGCCACTTCTAGCATTTTATTTATGTTCTGCATATTTATTATATCTGGTATCTTGCAAGTGGTATCAGAGCACTTTCCTTGGCAGAAATTGTGGGATTTTTTTTTCCAGGGTAGAGACGTATTCCGATTTCTTTAAGCCACAGAGATCTTTCGTTACGCGCATAAACCCGTGGTTGAGGGATTCATACACACAATAAATACAAGTGGTTCTTAAGCGCGCATCTGTTGGCCACCCTTGTAACCCCTATTGGTACCCCTTCGAGTGGTAGCGCATCAGACAACACCTGTGTACAGATCAACCTAGATTTCCTAAAGCCCTCTTTAGATAAACCTATTAGCCGTCGGACTGCTATAGTGTCACCGAGAAAATCACTCGGGAAGATACTCTCTAGTACCTAGGTAGTTGGGTAGTACGACTAAGGGTACGGTCTATCCTCCTTAGTTAGTTCCCTAAGATATTGGGCCAAGTACTACTATTGGACCCCGCACGTATATCAGAGAGCTATAGCACAGGGAAAACGCTTGTTTGTAGAACCCTTGAATACCTAACCCTTGGGGGACAGAAACATAAACAAATTAAAAGAGACCAGATCTATTGCCACGCAACTGTGTTCGGGTTTCCAAGTAAATACACATTTATTTCTGGTTAAGCATTTGGGGATTTCATCACCGCAATATTCTTCAGACCGGAGTATAACTCCACAGGTGTAAAAAAAAAAAATAATAAAAAAAAAGTCTGGAAACTTTTTCACCATTATTTGAGACCTATTCCATTGGATTCATCTCTCCGCCCTTATCACATTCATCCATATCATTTTTTGGAAAAAATTTTGACCCTGCCTACCCCTTTTTAGTTCACCCATCCTCATGGCCCATACCTATAGCCAAGATCTGGAAACTCACTTCAACACCTTGCAATCTGGTTTCCTCGAGACCCAAAAAGAATTGAAACAACTCAATGCTACTGTTGCCTCCATCGATTCATCCATCAATGCAAGCATAAATACAATCATGCAGTCCTCAATGGAGGAAGTCAAACAAGAACTGACCACCCAACTTGAATCTGTCTTTGCATCCCTCTGCACCAAACTGAAGATCCCTACAGATGATCGTTTCTCTGAAGCACCTCCAAAGACCGAAGGCGAACATTCCTCCCATTCCCATACCTTTCAGCACCAACACTTTCAATGTGACATACGCCTTCCGCGGGTGGATGTGACCAAATTTGATGGCTTGGACCCCACTGGTTGGGTAACCCAAATGGAACATTATTTCTCTTTATACAACATCACAGATGACTTGGCCAAGCCTCATAACTCCTCATGATTAGAGAGTTATAACCATGCAAGGTTGGAGAACCCTTGTGAGTTATCTAGAATCCCCTTGAAGGTCAAATAAGTAAATTATTCTAGAATTTCCTAGAAGAAGTGTACTAGTAAAATTGATGGTAACTAGGAGTTAATCATGGGTATGGTTGTTTCGTTAAGAAAATAATTAAAAATAAATTAGTTGCATCAAGAGGTTGTGAGTAAAGAGAAATTATTTAAATAATAAAGTAGTCAAAGTGGTTGCAAAGATAATTTATTTAAATAATAAAGTGGTTGCAACAAGAAGTGGTGAGTTTACTATTTATGGATAAGTCAAAGTGGTTGCAAAATAAATAAATTAAATAATAAAGTTAGTTGCAACTAGATGTCGAGAACTTACTATTTGTGGATAAAGTGGTTGTAAGTGGACAAGTGGTTAGAAGTGGGTTAGCCATACAAATAAGGAAGTTGGGTTAAGTTGGTTAGAAGGTAGCCCCTTGAAGAAGCTACATGAAGTTATAAATAAGAGAGAAAGGCTCTCCTATTAGCACCTATTGAATATTATTGAATATCTATATTGCAAAAGGATTATTGTAGGTACACATTGATACATCAAGTTACACAATATTAAGGAAGTGAAAGAGGATTGACGATGAAAGTTTCTTAATTTCAAAAATACTAAAAAACCCTACTTTATGAGATATATGTGGGATAACAGTACAATAGGGTGTATACACCTGCAGTCTAACAATATAAAAGGGTGTATACGTACACGGGATGGTAGTATAATAGGGTGCACACATGAGGTTAAAGCCACAAAAAATTGATAAGATGAAGATGCCAAGTCTCTAGATTCTGAAAGAAAGCTCCCATGAAGGTCTACAGTGATCGGGTACATCAGATCTATCCACTGGTTCAAAAGGTATGTCTTATTTCTATGAGTAGTTTTCTTTTCTTGTCTACATGAAAAATTATTATGGGCATTTGAGGGTTTTCCATAGAGATATTATTGGTTGCATGGGACTTTCTGTATAAGTTAGATCTACAGAAAATACAGTGTTGGTATAATCAATATTTATCATTGATACATATTGTTAGTGTTGAGGCTCATCTTGTAATTCTTGGCATATGGTTAAATGGTTTTTGTGGTACATGGTTGAGAGATTGTATTTGTGAAGTGGTTGATGTATTGACAGGATGCATATCAGTAAGGGTTTGGTGCCTAGTTCATTTGAGGTTTTTTAGTTGTGATGTGTTAGTGAAGTTGTTGGTTAGTTTGAGGTAGATATGTTGTAGTACATGGATGCTACACATGTGAGTGTTATTGGTGTATATTATGGTACATTGTGAGAGTATTTTCTTAGTAGTATTAATAAATTATTGGTACACACTTGAGGCTACATAATAGTGAGGTTTTGGAAAATGTTTTGATGTAAGGGTTTATGGTATTTGGATCATGTATTGTGGGATGTATTGATAGAGGATTTTTTGTTGGTTACATTGGTATATCTCTTTGGTATATGGTTGAGATACATGTTTGGATATATATTTGATGAGTTGGCACATACATGAGGTGTATGGTATGGTGATGTTGGTACATCTTGATGAGTCATAGTTTGATTTGTTGATGCATGATTGGCATATGTGCGGTGTATTGTTAGAGGCACTTGCTAGTAGTATTGGTGACACATGATTGGTACATGTTTAGAGGCACTTTCTAGTAGTATTGTTTGACACATGGTATATGGATGATGTGGCATAGATATCTTGATATATTATTAAAAGAAAATATTGGTCTTGGTGATGTTTATGAGGTATTGTGATGTGCATAGTTGATGCACGTGTAATGGTATAGGTTGTATGAGTGATTGAGGTACATGGTTGATAGTATAGTTTTACTGGTATATGTTGATAGGTACAGGTTGGGATAGGTTGTAGGTTTGTGTGCCAGAGGCAATAAAGGGTTTGAGTTTCAAAAAAGTGAGAATCCTAGCTCTCAAAAGGTGTATGTAGATTGTATTATAGAAAGGTTTCATAAATATGTGGGCTGCAATATATACAGGGCACGTACATACACACATTGTAGAGAAGGAATATCACATACCTATTGGGTTTTGTTCGTACAGGATGAGAAAAGGTGCAGGTTGGTTAGAGGATAGTGGCACAGGTTGGTTACAGGTTGTTGGCTCAAATTGGTACAGGTTTACAATGATATATCTCACAGTGACATTGTGACAGTGGTTTCATCTATTTGACATTTATATTTTAGGGAGGTAGGACCGGGAAAGGATAGGTGGTTGTAGCCACCTTCTGGTTGCAGCCAGAGAACATAGGGGGTTGTAGCCTCCTTCTGGTTATATCCAAATAATTGGGGAGTTGTAGCTTCCCTCAGGTTGTAGCCTGAAAAATAGGGGGTTAGAGCCTCCTTCCAGTTGTAGATGGAGAATTGGAAGTTGGTGCTTCCTTGAATGTAATTATTAAAGACATATAAGAGAATAATTATGTGGTTTTCTCCCACATTAGGTTTCAATGTAAAATATTGGTGTACTGTGCATTGTGTGGATGTCTCTATTATTGTTTATTATGCACTGATGGATGTTAATGTTATATGGTACAATAACATATTAATCATGAATTAATGATTTTTTTTTAATAATTTAAAGGAATATACATTGTGGTTAAAAGGATTGATAAATGGTATAAATTTCTCATTACTGAATCACACCCTCCCCCTCCTTATTAATCCAACAATGATTTAAGTTGGAAGAAAAAGGGTTTCTAGGTTCTTACAACTATGGGTAAGCCAATATCACCACAAAACACACATGGTCCCTCTACATAGCCTCATGGGGATGTGTATACTTTATTTTTTTCACTACATAGGGAAATGGTTATGATTACCTTGATTTTATTAAGCTTCAACAACCAATTAGGTCTTGTGTTTGGAAATATGGGTTTCAACCCTCAAATGAAACCAATTAGGTCTTCTATTTGGAAATATGAGTTTCAACCCTTGAATCTGAATGATAAGAAAATAGGAATGGGTTATCAAGTAGATCAATTTTCTAATGATTATTTCAAAGATAAGCCTAATAGAGAGATATATATTTTTTCTTTAAAAAATCCATGAGATCATATATCTAAAGGACAAAGAGTTATGACTTGAGGTGGCTCACCTTTCTAGGTCTATAAATAGAAATCCATATATATAAACCTCTTCCTCAACAAATGAATGACCATCTATTATATTGAAGAGAGGGGTGAAAGTAGTATAACACCAAGCCCTTGAACCCTAGGATATCTTACTATAGTGGCGTATCTCTATGTTCGGATGGAAGTGTACTTGTTTTCTTATTTTGGGTGATTTTTGTGATTTGCAAGATTTTAAGAGTTTTGTCGTATCTAAGTAATAGAGGTAGAAATAAAAAGGGGTATTAAAAATTTCATGAAAAAATGGATACCTACAATATATAGTAAAAATAGGGTTTTTTTTCAATTGGATAGATGTATTGGGATAGGGCTTTAACAAAATTATTTTTGGAGGTATGTTAGACACAAAATTCCCACACTACTAAGTGTCACACTTATGTATTTCATTCTACTAAGTGTCCTATGCACATTATTAAGTGTCACATACACTTTATCAAGTGTCGTATGAATCTTAATAAGTGTTTCATGCACTTTATTAAGTGTCACAAGTTTGACACCATAGAAGAACATTTGTCATAATCCCTAATCAATGTGGAGGAGAAAAACTCATCATGAGAAGGTTGAAAAACTGCTTCTTACTGTTATCACCAGAATTTCATCCACAAATGGTTACAGGAATCTAGCATATTCAAAACACCCATTAGTTCACTCATGGACCAAAAATTCATTTCCAAAAGGTCCAAAACTATACAACCAGTTATAAAATCAACATGCGCCAAGAATACACAGGGAGCGCGCACACATGCACCATCTAGAAACACAAGAAAAAAACACATGCACCCGATGCACAACTGTGGACGCAAAAAACTGCACACCCCTCAGAACGGTGCATTTATGATATTGGTCGGCCTTCCACCCACTTCTGGTTCAACTTCCAAGTCGATTTGACATCCAAATCTCAGCTGAATCCGACTCGGGGGCTGGTCAGAGACCTAAAGATGCCCTAAAGGGCCCCTTGTTCACACTAAGAATTGGTTGCATAATGCCTCAAAGCTATGCTATAAAAAGAGGCCATGGGTGCACTATATTTTCAAGGAATTCATTTGTATTGTTATGCTACTTATATTCTCTTGGAGAATCCACTTTTCTTATCAAGAGTATACAAGAACCATTTCATTTAGCCATTCATATCACCTCTTGAGTGAATGTTATTTGGATTCTCTTCACCATTTCTTTCTAGTTTGTTACATGTAATAAGAGCTCAATATTTGGGGGTCCAAGAGCCCTCCCTTGGAGGAAGAGGGGACCCATATATCTCCCTTTCTTTTTGGTTTTTTCTTTCCACTAATACAATCCTTTCCATTGGTGGCATGTGTGTTGTTTATTTTTGTTCTAATATCCTTATGCACTCTAGTTTAGATTCTTTTATTGTTCTTAGCTTAGTTATTTTTTTATTCTTTATGCTTGATATTTCTAACCCTTTATTTCACTATTGTCTTGTCTAGCTAACCCAACTGGGCTTGTAAGCATCCCTATTTTTCTCATTTATGTGACAAAAGGGGTGCAACAGATTGATGACTCCACTGGGGAAATGTATAAATTTCCTCCCCCATTTGGGTTATTTTAGCTCTTCCTTTTGTTTCTTTAACTTGCAAGAACCATAACCGGCCCAAGCCGACCTACAAAAAACCAAATTCAAAGTTGATTTGAGAGAATTTCATCCAAAATTTCTTTCACGACCGTGTAACAACAAGTGCGCGGGTTTTATAACCCACAGGCACGTCTTCCGAGCACGTGCGTGAAACCCCCTGTGTTTCTCAGCACCCTCTGTGCACTTCACCCAAAGTTCTTTTTTAATCTGCGTTGGCTCCCAATGTGCCTCTGTCTACTCTGAGACCCATGCATCTGCCCAGAAAATCAAATATTGTAAGGGTTTTCGTGAGCTATTGAAAGCCCATAGCCTTCTCAAAATTGATTCCATGCAGATTGTAACATGTAGCACACTTAGATACCCTCTCCATATGAAGGGATTAGTCAAAACATAGGCACTTAGGGGGGTTAAAATCATTATTTCCTCTTTTGCTTTCATTTTTACCACATTGATGGCTTGCTTTGATTAAAGTCTAAGTTGGAATCATTCTACATCACATATAAAACTTGCATTGGGACCAGAAATTGGATATCAATCATTGAGTATGCTCTTCTCCCACGCCACAAAGTGATCTTGAGAATCAGAAAGAGATTGAGGGAAAATTTCATCTCCCTTAAAAAAGACAAAATATGTAGGAGAGGACAACGGGCCCTTCAGGACTCCTCTTAGTTCATTTTTCAAACACATCTTAAAATTGTAAGGTCCCATACATGCCCACATGCTACAAAGATATGATAGTGATTGAAGTTTACTTTTGTAGATTAAACCACTAGGGAAGTTTAAAGGTTTTGTAATGGGCCCATACATGCCCACATGTGCATAATCTAGGATAGTTTTGAAGCTTTCTTAGATTAAATCACAATATGGAGTTAAAGGATTAGTAAGGACCCACATGTCCACATGCTAGTTTCCTAGGGACTTTAAAATTCCACAAGGTTGTACCAATGGAATTTAGTTAATTAGGTAATCAAGACTTGTAATGACCACATGAAGTCCACATGCAACAAGGTGGCACCTAATTTATTAAAACAATTTGGCACACTTTCACTTGTTCACACACAAGGTCACTACTCACTCACATAGTTTTCATCTCAAAACATGGAGGTTGAAGTAAGTTTCCTCCAAAGGGATTATGAAATACCCCACCCTTTTCTTGACGAAGCTATCCACTCCCACTTAATTTCAACAAGATTGGCTCACACCCCCAATCTCTCAAGAAACCACATCTAATTTTTTTTATAAAAACTCATTAAGTTTTCCTCCACAGGAGGTACCAAAAGAATTTTTTTAGTCTAGGTAGGATCTCATGGATAGGCATCCAAAAAACTCCCCGTTATCTGGTTCTCACATTGTGAAAACAGTAGAAGTTGACAAATAGGAAACTTTCAAAATCCTCCAAGTCAAGTGTTCCTAACACCATAAGGCAGGGAGATACACGTGAAGGGTCGAAGGCTGAGGTTCGATTGTTCTGTGCATCCCCTCTTGAGGCACCCACCTCTTGGATGGGATCCATCCCATGACCCATTTGTTAGGCCGAAAATATAAATGTCACACTTTGACTGAGCTACTTAGTGACCAAATTTTAGGACATATACCCAGGTGGAAATTGTGGGCTGCAATTGTACCTTGATCGGATTTTGTGTGGCTATTAGGAAATATCGCCAGCTCTTTTGGGATATGCACCCTCTACCCCTCATTATAACTGATTACTTCATCCTTCATTGGTTCCTCTTCTGGTGGCTTCAGACCCCACTGTTGAGTGCTATTGGAAGGTCCAGTGCTATTTGAGAGGAAGGACGTTACATTTTTTTACGACACGAGCATTTTTTTTTCTTTGTTCTCCCACATGGACAAGAACCACCTACCCACATGTATGCTTCTTTATCAATTGATTTATGTATGATGTTCTTGTGATTACATACGATTGTGAGATATATTTTGAAAGTCCAAGTTATACAAAGTCTCTTGTTCATTAATTGCTCTCATCACCATTTGCACACATCCACTTTCCTAGTCGGACATCATAGGGGACCCACAGAATCCCCATCGTTATAAATGCTTGCTAAATCTCCCTCCCATTCTAGGGGGAGTTCCTAGTCTTTCCAACTCAGTGGCTCCACCTTCTCACACCCCTGTGAGTGATACTGTCTTGGGATCCACTTTTCTCGGTTCTACTTTACTTGGTTCCACTTCCCAAGATCAACCATCCACCCATTTTCCTATACAAGGAAGCGGGGGGCACACTTCTTCCCCAGGAGGAAGTACAACCCCACCTAGCCCCCCTCATGGATCAGGGGCACACATTACTCACACCATGGAAGGAACAAACCCTCTTTCGGGGTCAGGCACACAAAACATACCCACCATGGCTGGCACTAATCTTGCACCACAACCCCAAATGCCATACTTGGCTTCCCTCAACATACCAGATCTGACTAAACTAATTAATGATCCTATATCGCATGACCCCACATGGCCTGCAATGCCTACCAAACTACCTTTAGACATCCCCAAGTTTGAAGGAAAAGCGGGAGATGACCCAACCAACCTTATCATGATCTTCCATTTATGGTGCTCCTCAAATAACATTATGGATGAATCTATCTGATTAAGACTATTTCAATGCACACTTACTGACCCATCAACCAAGTGGTATGTCGAAGAAAAATACGAGTCCCATAAACCTTTGAATCCTTGGCCAAAGAATTTTTTACCTTCCTTCAAATCCCAATCCGTCATGACAACAGTCTATAAATACTCTCAAAGCTTAAACAAACTTCTTCCATGCACATCGTCAATCACATTCACAAATGGTGCCAACGACATAGCCTCTGCAAAGTAGAAGCCACCAAGAAACAATGCCTCAATTGGTTTCTCAAATCACTTGTTTCCCTCCTTGCCAAAGATGTGGTCGCCACCTTCCCCCAATCATAAGAATAATCCATAAGAAAGGCCCAAGAATTCGAACTCATTTATTCACAGTGAGGATATTTCTATATAGTACTACCTGATGCCCCGAGACCTATGCCATTTGTCCAAGACAAACCTGGGATGTCTCACTCAATGAATGGATTTATTGGTACCACTACACACCACAATTCACACCCCCAACAACCACCTATGTATGGAACACCTCAATATCCACCAGCATATGGTGGAACCCCTTTTTATCCTCCTCCCCCTTATCAACAACCATACCCTTTGACCCTTCCTCCACCCATCAGCAGACCATCGCCGACATCCATGGTACGCCCAATAGCCCAACCAAGCTCTGGTACCCCCTCTTCCTCTTCTTACACCCTAAGCACTAGTGAAAGTGCCACACCTTCCTATGCACCCTACAAATCATTACCATAGAATAATCCGTACTTTCCATTTCCTGGTCCTCCCCAGCCCATTATTTCTCCACAAGGGAAACCACATGTTGGGGATAATTTTTTTCAACCCTCTACCATTCAGCAGTATCAAAATTTTGAACAGCTGAATAAGGCTAATCTGGCCCATCAGTCAAACAATGCCAAAAAGAAAGGAAAAAACCGAAACAATAATAATCCCAGACCAGGAGGAAAGCAGAACCAACCTGTCGAGGGAAACCAGAACCAAGGGAACCATAACCCCCATGAGGGAAATAAAAACAAATGCCAAGGGAAGAACAACAACAATATTCAAACAAACTTTCCTTATGCCCTTTGTGGTGAGTACGGTCATTATACTCACCATTTCCCTCAAATTGTTGATTTTAAATGGATGAAAGAATCTAGAAACGAACCACATCCCCCAGTACCGCCTGCTCCCCAACAAGCCCCACAACAATACGTGCAACAACTCCCCCTAATAGTGTTACAAAAACCCATACCACACCAAGGGGAAATGAACACCCAACAGGAGATGCACCCATCCCCACCACAAACGGGACAATACACCAACCCAGGCCCTCTTATAGATCGCACTATCCTCCTCACTAGTGAGGAAGAAGTCCTTCTACAAACACGTAGTCATCAATACAGTGCACCCTCTGACCCTACTCCCACTACCTCAGAGGCCACCCAAGTCAAAATTGGCCCACCTTTGATGATCCCTCACCCAAATACTGACACACCCCTCCATATTCCTTACATCCCCTTATGACAGAATGTCACCAACCCTAAGGCTAGGGTGGCTCACAATTATAGTCTGGTCGATGACTTAGCACAATCCCTCACTGCTATGTCAGTCTTAGAAGTTATTCAAGCCTGTCCTACTCAACGGAAGTCATTACTTTCTTCTCTAGGGGTAGTCGAGCCTGTTGATACTCAACTCATCACCTTTGATCTCGATAGTGGGAAACCTTGTCTCCCCTCTTTTGTCACTTTCCAAATACCGGTTAAAATTTGGAACATCACAATCCATCGATGCATCATCGATGAAGGTGCATCTACTTGTATCATTTCCAAAGCCGTATGGTAGAAACTTGTCTCCCCTGAGCTCATACCATCTGCCATCACCTTGAGAGCTTATGACGGACAACCATCTTCTCCCTAAGGGCTCTTCCAAAATGTCCCCATCAAACTCGAGGGGAAAACCATTCTTATCAACATTGAGGTTATCGATGCCCTACTCGATTACAATATTTTGTTTGGTCGTAGCTACATGTATGCTATGAAGGCAGTCACCTATTCTGTGTTTCAAACCATGATGTTTCCCCATAATGGAAAGATCATTATCATCGATCAAGTGTCACATTATGAGCCCAACCCTTCCTCCAACATCGATAACATATTACCTCTCGTTCATACTAATTCTGAGGCATACCCACTCATCGAAATGGGTCCCAAAATTTTTATGACCCATCCTTGCTAGGGGCATACCATGGAGAACCTCCTTTCATTCATCCCTCAACACAAGTATGTGTCGTCTCCTCCAATGGAACAGAAATAGGAGATACCCTTCCTCCCACAGAGGCTTCATCACTATCTGACATCCCTCTACTCGCAGAGATCCTTCCTCAGGAATCCCTTACAAACTCCCCGGTTACCCCTATTCCTGACTATACCCTCCCCCGGGGCCATATTCTAGTTTGGGAGATAGTTCCCTAGGCCATCACCCAAATCCCTTTCTTTTAACCCCCATCAGGCGTACAAGATTTCTAGGTAGCCACAATGATTACCCTCCCCAATATGGTGATGTCAATCCCAGTATGGTATCTACATCCACCTGAGATGGTCCCTCAACCATCCCTCCCTCCCCAAACATAAGGAATCCTAATGCAGATCCCAATCCTTACCCCCACCACCCCACCCACACCCCTACTCATTAATACCACTGCTGCAGCTGGGCACATACACAAAAAGAAAGAGCCCACCACTCCACTTCCACCACGAGTACAACCTCCTTGCGCACTCTGTGAGAAATAAGGACACCCCGCAAATCAATGTCCTTCTCTCCCCGAGCTACATAATCTGATCCAACTTATGCAGGCACCCACCTCACCCATCACTTCACCTAGAACACCTAGTACTCCAACCATAACTACCACCATAGGTAACAAAGGGTTGCGAACCAAATTTTCATGTGCCATTTGTTCATAGTATGCCCATTACACCGACCATTGCCCTGCACTACCTTGATTTCGGCAGGTGCTCACAGTAGTATGCTAGAGCTTTCAGCAAGAACTCACCCCATTTGCATCATCTCCAACACATGTCACCGACATCCATTATGTCATGACTTCAATCAATGAACGTATGAGATTCCCTTTCTCTCTCTGTGAATCTTTATGTCCTATGATCATTGAATACAGGCGTCGCCAAATGGCCCTGATTCAAAATCCTACCCCGCCTGGCAGAATTGATGATTAACCCTACCCCATCATCAGAGTTTTATTCATATCCTTCCTCCTGAGTCTGAATCCCTCCCTACCCCTCCATGGTTCTTGGATTATTTATATGAGGATTTACCCCCAAATCCCCCCATTTCTCCAATTCATTTCCCCACAGAAATTTTACGCCCGACTACCATTTTTAACCCACAATATCTCAATATTTGGTTTATGTCGAGTGAACCATTGCAATCCCTTTGCATCAAACCCCCTAATTATTCACCACCATACAACAACCACACGGTGATAGTCACCAAGGTCACTCCTCTCGATCCCTTATATTCTCGACAGTTTCACTATGACGAAGAAATCCTTGAGGAGTTAACTAAACCCGATTACCCATGGGATCTGCTCCATCATCGAGCACTCTTTCTCTCACAAGACACCTTTACACCTTTTAGCCAAAACTCCATATATGCAATCGAAGCCAAAGAATTTATCCAATTAGGGAATATAGACTGGTTCAATCACCCTATCCCTGCCCCTGACACTTTTGAGGAAGGTAATATGGTCAATATGTCCCCCACCATCAAAATCGATATTTCCATCAAATCTGTAATTGTAAAGGAAATCACCATTGGCGCCACATGCTCTCTTGATGAAATCACTGCCTACAAAGCTCTCTTCCAGGAATATCGAGACATTTTTTCCTAGTCCTACACGTAGATGTCTAGCCTTGATCCCTCTATTGTCGAACATCGTATAGACACCTGGCCTGATATCACACCTATCCGCCAAAAAGAACGACCACTACACCCATCCAAAGAAATGGCCATCAATGCTGAGATTGACAAATTATGCACTGCTGGGTTCATCTACCCCATCGCCTATATATCATGGGTCTCCAACCCCTTCCCTGTCAAAAAAAAATAGTGCACTATCCGTGTCTGTAGGGACTTTCGCGATCTCAATCATGCTTGTCCCAAAGACAACTTTCCAACGCCCTTTATCGACCAAATTATCAATGATTGTGCCGATAAATAGGCTCTGTCCTTCATGTACATTTTCTCTAGCTACAACCAAATTCCTTCCAACAAGGTCTCCACCACTTCAATCCTCCACCAAAGGCAAGCTCATAGAAAAGAGGTAGTGAGGTCCTCTCGACAATAAGGAAAGAGCTTGGGGGTTGAACACTGTGTTCAGACTTGAGGGACAAAGGGATGCAGACTCAATATGAAAATATTTCTCCAGAGTAACTTTTCTCTCAAAGTTGAATGCTTTATCCACTTTTTCCATAGCTCAAAATTGTGCTCTTATAGCCTCCAGAATGCAACTAAAGGGCCAAGTCGAAACGTTTCCAGTATATGGAAGGCCAAATATTAGAGATCTTCTATCGTGACATGGAAACCCGACCTCATTTTGTATTTTCTAGCACAAATCCTGATATACGTGAGCCGTAGTGGAGCTGCAAGAATATATGCATCTTGCAAAGAAGTTAGGGAGCGTATATGTGGAAAAATATATATTTTTGGCACTGGATTTATCAAAAAGGGGTTGATAAGTCTTCATAGGGAAATGGAAAAATGCCCTCTGTGCAAGATAACAATGGTGAGGCAAATCTTTCTATAACAGATGCCCTCTACTGTGTGAGATCAGAGGAGTATCTGCGATGGATGAAATACATTATAAATAACCCAGAAGTGGAGTGGTAGAGAACTAGTTGGACGAACTCAATTGCTCATTACATTATGTATTGACTTTGCATACATGGCTTCCAAGAATAAAATGTAGATCCATGTGGAAAATATACCAACAAGTGTTCATGGCCATGAGTAGGCAAGTATAAATGCGATTACATGCCAATAGTTGTCATAGTCACGAACAAGGCCCAGTGAAACTAGTCTCAAAAAAATATGAAGATATCTATATACCATGGAGTACAATCTAATATCCCATGATCGCTGAAGTCAAATGGGTACTGGTCCAATGAAATGGAAGCAACAGCTCAGGAAAGCTGCGTCCACAAAGTGATGTCTTCAAGGATTCAATACAATCTGCCAATGGTGCAATTCTACATCATGTGAATAAATGAGTTGACGTCGAACACAATGAGACATCGTTTGATTACCGATCATTGAGGTATACCATTAAAAAACACGAAACAACCTGCCAATGATGAAAGTAGGTATCAAGGAACCGAGTACATCTCTACAAATGTGAATAAAGGAGTTGGTGTCGAACACTTGAGAGATCCATTGATCAGGGGACATTGATGTATTCCCATCTGTCAATGGTGAGAGAGCCTGCCACTAATGACTGCAAGCCTCAAGGTACTCATAAAACTCTAGGTCTTGTATCCAGAATACATGAGTTGAAGTTGATGGAAAGAGACCTGCTGAAAGGAGAGCATTAAGGAATCTCTCATCAGTTAGCATGAGGAACAAAGCAGGAGCTTCATGATTTGGTGGAGATCAGACTAAGAACATGTTCATGAACCAATGACCCTGTGTGTCTTTCACATGTGCCAAATGCAAGCGGGACATGAAAAATACCCTCTGAATAGAAGCCAATGATGAAAACTGCTGACAAAGGTGAGGAAACCACCAATAAGGCTATTGGCATCCAAGACACTGCATGAATCCAAAAGTGTTAATAGATGTCTTGTCGTCAAACACAAGGGTAACCACCCAGTCAACAACCCATGATGAAATGTCGATTTCTAGGTTCAAGGTGACCTACCAATGATGAAAGTAGGGCTAGGGTGCATCATAAGACCAAAGTATCATGTGATTCTGAGACAAACTGAGGGTATGGTCGACATGCAAAGTCAAGATTTCTAAGGAGTGGCTGACATAGGTTGATAGACTTCCTATGAACAAGAGCATGAGACATAAGGTGGACTCCGACATCATAGACTTAATGATGTGACAACTATATGCAAGAGGCATCCATAATGTTCTCTATAGTGTCTGGAAGATTAACCAGTCGATAGAGAAAATTTTGTAACGAGATCAGCTTCCTAAGGCCATGTTAAACCCAAAATTATGATGACAAAAGGACTCAATAACTTATGCTCTGTTCAAAGGAGAAACAACTGCTGCCAATTACAATATAGTACTCCCTTCCCGTCCGTATTTTTTTTTTTTTTCATAACAAGTGAATGCTATGATACAGAGGAGGGAATGAGTGTCGCAAGTAAGAAAAACTAGTTCCAGCAGTGGAACATACCTATGCTCAATGCAAGGAAATGCATGTGAGAGATGGACACTTAGGGTGATTTTCCCTCGAGGGTATAGGGTGTCAAATTGTGAAGGATATAAATAAGGCTCTGCTTGGTTGAGGATGCAAACTGCTTGGTCCATGGTTTATAACGCAAAGCGAGAACCGACTAAAGGCTCAATATTGCAAGGAATCACAATTTAACGCCAAAAAATGTCCTTTTTTATATCTTTTAGTCCACTTGGTTTGAAAAAGGGGTAAACTTGTGCCAAATAGACATCTTTTCAAATCCAATTTACGAGTGTGAAAAAGACAAGTTCACTCGGCGATCTTTTCCATTTTTGATAGCGAGTCGAAAAAGAGCTTAACTAAGACTCATGATCTTTCAAATCCAATTTTAACGAGTGTGAAAGGGACAAATCACTCAACGATCTTTTCAATTTTTAATAATGAGTTTGAAAATAGCTTAACTAAGAATCGTTTTTAGTTCTAATCAAAATGTAAAGGGGGAGGCCAAGGTTCCCATCCTGGCCTTCTACTGAAAGTCAGTATCTTGCGGATAGCTAACAAAAGCTTGGGAAAGCCCAAATATCTCCAAGTCAAGGAGGAGAAAGTTTTAATGGAGTACATAGTCTCTATTATGGTTCGAATAATGTCTCTTAGTGGAACAAACATAGGTGGGGGTATGGGATGTCCTATCAGGTTGTCCCAGTCAAAGGGGACCTCGTCAGAACTCGAAGAGAGAGTATTCGGAGGAAGAATGAATCTCTCTTGTTCAAAAGGGGGAAGACTTGGAATGTTGATGACATGAATGGAGGGTCCATAACTCTTTTTAGGGAGAGTCGGTTTGACCATAAATGGCACCAACGTGGTCACTTCTTCAATTATAGGTTGAAGAGGATGCATGGTAACGGGGGCAGGAGACGCTTCACCCTCATTGGAGGGCGTGAGGACAGAGGAAACTCTCGGTGGTGAGATCATCAGGATAATTAAAGGTGAAGTGGTGTGAGGAGGAACCAAGGGTGTCTTGGAGTCTGAAGGGATTTTGGGCTATCCCCATGCCTCTAGTATCCCAAAAGTCACTGGGCACAAGTGAGTAATATTGATTCCTTCACAAGTCCTGCAAAGGAATTTAGGCTTACGTCTGAGATGTTTAGGTTTCTCGATGGGATTGGCCGAGGAAAGAGAGTCACCTCCTGTATGATGAATAAGATTCAGAGATGTGACATGGTTATGATCCGAGGTGAAAAGGATGGTGCCCCCAACATAATTGGCAGAGGTTGGAAGTGAGTTGTTGACATGATTTGTAGAAAGTGTCGACTCATCTCTGACATGACTAGCAAAGGTGGGCAATGGTGCACTCGTGTGGCTTATAGTGGTTGGTCTAGAGATAGATTATGGTTTTTGATTCCAAGGTCTCAGAAAATATTGATTCTGAAACATTGCAGACCAGAAAGGATCCTGGTATACTCCCTATCCTGGCCCAGAAACATTGTGGTTTATGCCAAGGTGGTTTGAAGAGGTGTGGACGGGCATCATCACCGAGGTCTGCAAAGAGACCGAGGTAGGATAAGAATTATTCGAGTGAGGATATATGTTTCCCCTTTGTGAGGGTGTCCCATAAGGAGGGTATACCGAATTATAAAATTGATTCTCCCCATACGAAAGACCTGGGGGTACTTGAGTACCTAGTGCAGAAAATGTGTTTAAAGGGACAGACATGGCAGATAAAAGATACATGGAAGGGGTGTAATAAGAACCCATCTGAGCACTGGATCATGAAATAACATAGCTAGGATTGGATCCATAAGGTGGAAGGTTCCAACCTCTCATGGGAACACGACTCATATCAAACGAAGAAGTGGGCATGGGAGCGATGGTGCCCCCAGGTCCAATGATAGGATTCATATAAGTAGACTAGGGAGGGGGTTGCACGTGGGAAGGAATATCAATAGAAAAATGACTAGAGACCCAAGGTGCGGATTGAGCATTGTAATCATGCATACCATTGTAAAAAACAGAAGGATTTGCCCCCATGAAATGAGGAGGCATCATGGGGGGAGTAGCGGTGAATGGAGGAGTAAAAGGCACTCTGCTATCCATGATAATGAAACCAAAAACCAAAGTCCTAGGGACAACTAGTAATAAAAGAGCATACCAAAAAGTTGAATGTCCAATATGCATGCAAACGAGCTAAAGTGGTTGAGTGGCCTCCCTTGCTAAAGAAGGTATGCCTCATCCAAGAGGGACCTGAGACTCCCTGCTAAAGTTTGGAGGTAACAGAATAAGTTATAAGGGCCCTCGTAGGCTTAACAACCAGTCGGTCAGATCCCCCGGGAGAGGTAATCTTCCATAAAGGTTGTGTGATGTCCGACCCCTATCTAACTCAGAATACAAGAAGAATAACCCATGCAAGTAACCTATGAGAAACCTAAGTCAAGTAACTAATCAACCACTGTATAACAGATGCACAGGAAAATAGTCGTAAGTTTGGATTACCGTATGGGCAGGGTAGCAAATCCCAAAACCTTGAAAGTATCGCTTCTCACAGAGGTATGGATACTAGCAAGATCCCCAAATACGAATAAATCCACATAAATATCTCTGATGTTAGGTGAGTATCCAGGGGTTATCCCTTCAGCAAACTTTGTGCAACCTCGTGCTTAACTCCGATGTGAGCGGAGCCTCCTGATATTGCCAATTATACAATGGATTTCTCAACTCCCTATCTCGAACACATATGTTGATTTAATTGCCTTGGATAATTTTACTCACAAAATCCTATTCCAAGGCACTAAATCCTAGGCTAGTTTGTGCACCCTAAACAATAAAATTGTTACTAATCAATTTTAGTTTAAAGCGTAAATTTTATTGTCCACGATTACTCAAAAAGGTATGGAAATGAAACTCATGGTGTTGTGACGCTGCATGAAAATAAAAATAGATATAATGCAAAGCCTAACTTTAACTTTTCAGTGAATGATATGCTAAAGAAAAACAATGCAATCTTCAATTTTAACTCTGCAACTCAGAAGTAAAATGAAATCTTTCACTAAATGTGCTAAGCCAATGATAAATGTTCAAAGACAAAAATACCAACCAATGCAAAATAACTATTTTTTTGTATTTTCAATGTATTAAAAAGAAAATGCATGGATTGATAAGCGACTTGATATATAACTTATATTGTGTATAAAAGCAATCCCTCGAGCATAATACCAAGAAGCTAAGAAGACAACCCAACTACCAAGGACAAATATAAAATGGAAAACAAAAAGAAATACACCGCCCAAAAAATCAACTCCAAACAGGTTTCCTGTCATCCCAGATAATCTCAATAGGCACCACAGAGACCTAAGAAGGCTCAGTGATCCTCAAAACCTACCCAACAGTCACTAAACCAGCCAAGAAAGCAAGGGGAAGTGGTATACATGATTGTTCAAGAGAAAAGGGCATATATACGCCTCTTGCAGTGGGACAACAAGCGTGTATATGCGGGTGTCAAGGAAAAAAGGGCGTATATATTTTAAAACAAGGCTAGGCAAGGGTAAAAGGTTGAAAAAACTCAAACCCAGAGTGAACAGACTCTGTCCAACGGTGATATGACAAGAAACACAAAGGAAAAAGAGCAATGTAAGAAGAAAAAATACTTCAATCCTTAGAAGGAAGATCTATCCCCAGTGGAGTCGCCAATTTTGTTACAAGGGAAAATCTCTCTATGGCCAAGGGTAAACCACAACAGACATGTATGAATGCAGAAATCAACTCAATTCCAACATGTGTTATATAAACTAATGTGCAATACAAGGAAGAATCCTACCTCGATCCAATCATTTTATGTTGTTCCACCGTTGAGCACTTTGACCCAAATCTTTACACCTACAAGAAGTTCTCAACAAACAAGTGATGCAAGTATATAGTGACAATATATAAAATGAGTTAGCACATCAGATATCACAATCCATTAATAAACATTACAAACATTCCCATGGATAATAATCATATATTTACAAGATATCGATAGGATGGGAAAGGAGTATTTCTATTAATAATTGATCAACAAAAGTATCAACATTAAAGACTTCCGTGTCGACACGGTTCGAAACCAATAAACCAAGTTCCTTCCAAATGGGTCTTCACCACTTCAATCCTCCACCAAAGGAAAGCTCATAGAAAAAAGGTAATGAGGTCCCCTCGACAATAAGGAAAGATATTGGGCGTTGAAAACTATGTTCAGACTTGAGGGACAAAGGGATGCAAACTCAATATGAAGTAATTTCTCTAGAGTAACTTTGTTCTCAAAGTTGAATTCTTTCTCCTCTTTTTCCATAGCTCGAAATTGTGCTCTTATAGCCTCCAGAATGAAAATGAAGGGCTGAGTCTGAATGTTTCCAGTGTATGTAAGGCCAAATATCAGAGATCTTTTGTCATGCCATGGAAACCCGACCTCATTTTGTATTTTCTGGCATAAATCCCAATACACGCGAGCTGTAGTGGAGCTGCAAGCATATACGCATCTTGCAAAGTAGTTAGGGAGCATATATGTGGAAAAATATATATTTTTGGCTCTGGATTTATCAAAAAGGGGTTGATAAGTCCACATAGGGAAATGGAAACCGACCCTCTGTGCAAGATAGCAATGGTGAGGAAAATCTTGCTATAACACTACCTCCCGGGGCACTTTTTTGTATCGTGTCATGCCTTTTGGCCTTAAGAATGCTGATGCAACTTTCCAAAGAGCCGTGACATACATTTTTCATGATCTATCTCATATCATCCTTGCATACTTGGATGACCTCATAGCTCGATCCAAGAAACACACTCAACATCTCAATGATTTACGAATCATCTTCCAATGGTGTCGTCAGTATAACATCCGCTTGAATCCCCTCAAGTGTGTTTTCTGCGTCACTGTTGGGCGCCTCCTTGGGTTTATCATTTCCCAATGTGGAATTACTGTGGACCCCCTCAAAGTCCAATCCATCACATGAATTCCACCCCCTCAGAATTTATGCCAACTGCAGAGCCTATAAGGAAAAGATAACTTTTTACAATGCTTTGTCCTAGATTATGCCACTCGTGCGCACGACTTCCTTCGCTTGCTTCACCACAACATCCCATTCCAATGGGATGAACATGCCCAAACCACTTTTGTGGATCTTAAAGAGAAACTCTCAAATGCCCCATTGATTAGTCCACCCAAATATAACTGCGACTATATCCTCTACATATCAGCCTCAACCGTCTCAGTAGCACGAATTCTTGTCCAAATAGGGGATGACGATCGTGATCATGTAATTTACTATGTTAGTAAAAATCTTTCAGGGACAACATTTAAATACAATCACAAAGAGAAACTCGCCCTTGCATTTGTCTTCGCAGTCTAGAAATTGCGCTATTACATCTTGCTTCACACTACCAAAATCGTCGTAGATTCCAACCCAATGCACTACCTACTTAGTCACCGGCAAATTAATGGAAAATTTGCCCGATGGATCGTCATCTTTCAGGAGTACGAAATCAAATTTTCAACACCCAAGAGAAAGAAATCCCTCGTCCTCGCTGAACTCATTACGACATTTCCCTCCGATATTACCAGTACCCCCGTCAATACCGAATTCCCTTATGAACATCTCTTTTACATCCCCTCGCAAGACCCTTGGTATGGCGATCTTATCATCTAACTCCGAACATAGAAATTTGGAAACCACCTCTCTCGGGACGATCACCAATGAATTTGTCACCAGGCCCCCCGCAACCTCCTTCTCGGTGACATCTTATATCAGTGACGGGTCAACACCATATTCCGTCGATGTTTAACTATCGACGAGGCCGATAGAGTCTTGAAGGACTACCATAGTGGCGCTTGCGGGGGCCATCTCTCAGGGATGTCCACTGCTCATAAAATCATTTGCATCAGTTACTTTTAGCCTACATTTTTTCACGATTTCATCCACGCTATGAAGCGATGTGACAAATGTCATCTTTATGCCAACAAAGCATGAGAACCACCTGCTCTTCTACACCCAGTCATTACTATCGGCCCCTTTTGAAAATGGGGCATAGACTTCATGACTTGCAACCCTCTATCTATCAATGGACACAAATACATCATATCTGCAGTCGATTACTTCACCAAGTGGGCTCAAGTCATTCCTACCTTCAACAACACCTCTGATACTGCAACACGCTTTTTCTTTAACCATGTCATCTCCCACTTTGGAGTCCCGCTACAGCTAGTCTCCGACCATGGGAAACACTTCGAGAATGAGATCTTTGTCGAACTCTCCTCTCGGTTAGGCTTCTCCCACGAGTTTTCCTCCCCATACTACCCTCAATACAATGGATAGGTAGAGGTGGTCAACAAGGTCCTCAAAACCATGTTGCAGTGCACAGTTAACAAACATACGACCAATTAGCACCATATGTTGTTCTCCGCACTATGGGATTATCGCACAACCATTAAAACTACCACTAGATTCATGCCATTTCATCTTTTCCATGGGGTTGAGGCGACTCTCCCCATTGAATGCGAAATCCCCACCTTACGCACCGTTATTTAGATATTACCCGGCACTACTCCAATGGAGCAGTGTTTGTTGAACTTAGAGTTGTTGGATGAAGACCGCTGGTCTTCATTACAAAACAATGAGGCATCCAAAAAATGGTCTAAGGACACCTTTGATCACCATGTCAACCTTCACTCATTCAACGAAGGATACCTCGTCCTTGCTTATGATATATCTCATGATACCTTTGGCCATGGAAAGTTCGAGTCATTATGGCATGGACCTTACATCATCCAGCACTGCCTCACTAAAAGCGCATACATCCTGGCCTCTCCCGAAGGCCACCTCTTCGAAGAACCCATCAACGGGTTATACTTAAAGAAATTCTATGCCTGAGCATAACCATGTTACACTTGGTTATTTTTCTATTTATAGAGTTTTTAATATTCTTTTTTCTCCATGCCTTGCCTCTAACCTACCATTTGTGTTATTCATAGATTCCTCCTCCATCAGCTTATCACATTGGTTATGCTGATGAAGCTAGCTGTTGGAAACAGAATCTTTCTTTGACCGATTGGGCCATCTATTCCCCCTCACATGAGTTGCTCCACTCTAGCGGCATATGTTTGGGGTCAGCAACAAATAACCAAGCAGAATAAACCACCTTCATTGGCCTCCTAGCCGAGGCTATTCATTGCCATATTCATCACCTTATCACCTTAATATATTCCCAACTCATCATCCTCTAGCTCAACAATGTGTACCGTGTACGTGATCCATGCTCTTCCGCAAATACCTACAAGTTAGATGTTTATCTCGACATTTTGAGTCCATCACATTTACACACATTCCCAGACAATTTAATCAAATAACAGATAACATGGCTAACCCAGTGTTAGATTGGCATTTTTCACATCAAGACACCAATATACATACATAAATCACCACAAAGTTTGTCACAACATATAGAATAGACATCACAACACATGTGAACATCACAAAGATCCCAAAAAATGTATATTCATCCATATATATATACCGATCAAATGTGCCATCAAAGTTTACAAAAATAGTACATCACATACAACATCTGTAGGTAGGTAAACCACCTTACCCCTATAGATACAAAACGGTGCCACACCACCATAGGCAAAGTGGGATCACCAGCCTATATAGATACAAGAAATACACAAATACAGAGGCACTCATGGTACCTCTAGAGCTCCACCACCTGGCCCTCTCTTTGGAGGAGGGGCCCCACTAGCTAAGGGTTCCTCAGGTCTCGGAGTCAGTCGCCCAGTCATTGTCGCCCCCACTACAGCGTCTCTTTGAACCACGGTCTTCCACGCCATCGAAACACCCACAAAATACTCTAGGAATCCCTCATCCAATATTTGTGACCACATGCCCTCAGGCACTCCCTGTAGTACCACCTCCAAGCGACGACGAATATCCTCAAACTCTCCCCCGGCCTCCACTGGAGGAGCTGTGATGGCTCTGCACCGGGGTCATGAAACCGGTGTCACCTGGCCGCTCTCTCATCATCAAAATCCCTCACCCCAACATCATCCCATCGCCGTCTCTCTCATATCCATGACTCTCCCTGTAGAGGTCTCAGTGGCCCCTAACGAGTCGACGCTCTAACCAACTCAACCTCATGTCCACGAGGTCCAACATATTCACACACAATAAACAAATGATAGCATCAACATCCATTTACTCACAAGAAACATGCTATACTATATAAACAATCACATCACCAAAATAAATCTACATACATCTGCGGTTGAACACCTCTCCTGGGGATAGAACCATCTCCATATCATCTTGGAAATCCACCTCACTGTAAGGAAACTATAGGATAATCTGTGGCATCTAGGGCCACACCCATGCATCCTCGGCCATAAATAGTGGCCACCCTCCCCACCACCATGACGAACCAAGATCGTCGTGCACTACCTCAGTCACGGCTCTCGCACACCAGGTGCGCCCAAGAGCACTCTAGGGCGCAACATAGGCACCCTCTCCAAAAACCATGCAACCAAGATGGAACCAAAGGAAAACTCTCCTGATTCATCAGCGTGACACCTATCAAGCTTTCCTACCATCTTGGCATGTAGCATCAAGCCTGTTGACGGGTGAAATTGTCCGTCCGTCAATTGAGAGAGTGGAACCAGTCCGGGGTTGTCTAAATAACCCAAGCCATTTGGAATGAACCACCCTGACGGGTTTAACGGCTCCGTTGGCCGCTCTAAGGTCCTAGGAGAACCGAAGAGAAAACTAACCTAAACTAACTAAGCTAACTAAAACAAATAAAACTAACTAAAACTAACTAACTAAAACAAATTAACTAATACACTAATCTAATCAAAATAAACTACTAATTAAACTAAAACCAAATATAAACTATTCTAACTATTATATACAATCTACTAATTACTATTACACTAACTCTATTAATTAGATATCTAATTACTAGTTAGATTACAACTTATTCACAAGTATACAATATACACAACTGGCAGATTTAAATAAAACCTGTAAAACTCATGTGCTTTCTGCCCTAAGACAACAGGATATGTTTTTTTGATTTTTATATTTTATGAAAAAGAAATAAAACTTACTGAAATTAAACGATCTAATATATTTACTGAAATTAAACAATCTAATATAAGTCTAATTAAACTTATATCTAAACTAAACTACAAATAAGAACAGTAAACAAAGAAGTGACTAACTGACCTGGAAACGCTCCTAATTCGTCCTGTGTATGATGATTTTGAAGCTGGTCGGAGGAAGTAAACTCGCACCGGTTAGTCCAAAAGCTTCTCGTAAACGATAGGCTGCGCTGCTCTTCGAGTTGTTTACAGGACAAACAAGACATAAAAAATCATAACAACTATAAGATTTATAAATCTTTGCAAATAAGGGAAACCTGTTATGAAAAAACTTATATTTTATAATTCAACTCATGAAGAAGATAAACCTGTCATTCACAAACTGAACTAAACAATT
>ML779237.1:488507-516168 GCA_009831015.1 Picea engelmannii | reverse complement strand
AAAATCGACTAAACTAAGAAACTAAAATGCAAGTGAAATATTTGAAATATCCCCTAACTGCTTATTATATCCACTGCAATTTCGAATTCATATGCAATAGACCAAACATATCAAGTTAGAAATATATTTCATTAGAAAAACAATAAAAATTTGATTCTACAGACTTAGCTACAGAATCATCTGATTCTGTAGCTAGTCTAAAATAGCATACATTATCAGATAGAAATCAAATCAAATCTTTTTATAAGAATCAAATCCAATTTTATTTTAATAAGCATTAAAAACAAATCACTAATGATTCAAATGATTTCTCTCATTCAATATAAAATATAATCAAAAGTGATTTTAATCGAAACAGGGGTCAAAATACTCTGTTTCTCTTTGACCATAAAATCGGGTCAAACAGTAACATAACTATTTCAATTTAAATGGAAACAAACAATGAGTGATATCGTATGATATACGATCTAATCCAACACAATCATAATCCAATTATTATGGCTATAACAATGTAGCATAAGATTCATGTCGTTTAAATCAAATACAAAGATGGCAAGACTGTTACGATTATGGTCAAATAAAACATGCATAACAGCATCAACCAAATTTCGCCAAAGATTTCGATCGCTGAGCGTTCCACAGTCGACAGACAAGATCAAATAGTGATCACAACCATCAACATAATCGATAATCATAAACCGGGCAACAATCGTCACAAATCGTGACTGAGTTAAATATAGAAACAACTCGTGATCCTAGATATAATCACCTTCGCTCCTCAAATCAAATTTAAACATTATATTCAGTATGAATTGGACTGATCATACGGTGGAGAAAACCAACGCGAGTCAACAGGCTGGGTACAACTGTTACGATTTGTATCAATTCACAATTTGGATAAAAAACATAATGATATTAAACATAATCCAAACGGTATCCGAGTTGGTTGAAAGTCATATGTAAATAAAAAGGTAACAATTAACCATTATTGCCAACCATATCGTATACAATATAACTAATTCGAATCAAAACATGGATTGTGTTCAAAATTGAAATACCAGAAACAGTTTGCATTTAGAAAGGATAGAAACAACTTCAATTATCAACAGAGTATCCAATTTTAAGCCAAATCAAAACAATCAAATCCATACCACGATCAATCGAATCGAAGACTATCCAATCAAAGCTAAACAAATTAATTAATCAAAACATAACTATGTACACAATGCATATAGTATGACAGAGCAAATCCAAACTGTAAACAGAGCTATGAGTTTGTTATATAAACATGTGATAGACATACCAGTGAGGCTGCTCAAATTATGCCAATTTTGAATTCACGACCGCTGTAGCTGACTCCACATTCTTAAACAAAATAGAGCATGTTGTTCTTTGTCTCTTATCAGTGGTCTGAAGCTCAGTCTTTTGATGAGTAAGCAGTGTAACCTGGTCCTCCAAAAATTTAATATTTGACTATAGCATCGGCACATCCAGATAATACCTCTCTAACCACGAGCCGCACTGATCACAGGGTGGCACAGTAGACTTCGACAGAGCAGGAGAGGTTTTAGATATATGACCGAGGGGTTCACATGGCATCTTAATGCCAGGGTAATCTGGGTCGTTTTGCAAACAAGGTGGTAGTTTCGACACGAAGTCGTAGGAGGGTTTGGCACACAAGCCTTCCAAATAGGGATACTCACTTGCCAAAAAACGTTCGACCTCTGAATCATAGTCTTCACTTAGCACAATCGGGTCAAGATTGACAGGGGGTTTGGGTTTATTCCTCGTCATTCGAGAGATTAGACGGGAAGTCTTTTTTCCTTTGGCATTTGCATTGGGTTTAGCTTTAGGTTTCTTTCCCACAGGCTTAACAGATTCGACATCCTTGGTCACAGAGTGGGGTAGGTCGATAGGTAAATCGGGTAAGGGTTTAGGTAAAAGGATACTGTAGGGCACCGGGGGTGCAGACTTATCCTCGGTCACCACAGGTTTATCAACCTGTGGTGGATTTGAATCCACAAAATTATTGCGTGCAAGAAAATCATCCCAACAGTCTCGATGTAACCCCAGATGACAAACAACAATCATTTTAACCAGCCCATAGTGAAAAAGGCTGCTATCAGCTTGGTTCCTTTTATATTTCTTAGACATTTTGAATAGGCTTCTATGCAGATAGTATGGCATATTAAGCTCAAAACCCATAAAAACCATAATTAGACGAAGGTGGTGTAAGAAAACAAACCCATACCGACCCTCGCAGGTGATGAACTGCTTGATAATCATCAACAAGTCATGCCATCGCTGTTTCAACATGGTCACGGGCAAACCCTTGTCACAGGAGCTAACCTTACGCGACTGAAAGAGCAAAGTCCAAGGGACTTCTTCTACCTTGCAGTTTTTGGACCATCTCTGCCCAGTGATAGGTAAACCCATAGCTAAACTAAGAAATTGCTCGTCAATTTGCAATTGAACATCCCCGACCTTGGCTCGACAGCCATCAAAGGTCAATGTGAATTGCCTAGCAACGCCGAGGTTAAAACCATCAAATTTCTGTATGAACGAGAGCCACCCAAATTCCTCAAGGTCACCATGGGTACTGTCAAACATCAACAGAGCCTGGCTACCATTCGGTTCATCCCTCACGACCGGAGCCATGGTGCGAGCACATGGTAAGGGTTTGGCTTGAAAACACCAGCACACAGGAGCATTCGGTGTAACCACTATGAACGATCAAAGGGGAGGCATTAATGTGCACATGCGAGGGTGGTGGAATCACTTACCGCCATGAAAAATATTAATTGCAAAGTACAACCGGCGTATTAACCCTCTGTTGAACAATCATAACATATTTCAAATCATATTACTCAGCCGACCCAAAAATCAAATGTTAAACGATATACCAATGCGCCATTCAAACCATGAATATTCAAATGTGAAATCAAACCCATATGTTTAACCAACGCGCCATTGCATACATATTCAATCAAAGGTTTAAAACATTGTGACAATCGTTTGCATAAAATCGACAAGGCAAGAACTATAACAATAAGAATCACATCATATAAAACAAAGTAAACCATGACCCTTATGCAATTCATAAATCCCATAAATTCACATGCTCAATGCCTTACTAATTAAATAAAAATCAAGTTGCGCAATTAAAGTAAGAATAGGCAATAGGGACAGTTCAAAAATCTCTTAGCCACTTAATGATAATCCAAAGGTAAGTGCCATTCAAAATATCAATAAAAGATCATGACATTTTGAGTAACAATAGAGGAGTTTTCACGCTTACAGTCGTGAAAACTAAATGGAGACCAATTTGCAAATGTCGCAAAGGATGAAAATGTCACCTATTTGCAAAATGCGACGATAATTTGAAGTTCAAAAGACAAAGGTGTAGGCAGCTTATAGGGCAATGGAAAAAATTGAATTGGCTGCCAACAAAGCCCCAAGCAAAATGATCACCCGCCAGGGCCCTCTCTATGATCCTCAGCTGACCTCCATTGATCCGTTGAGTCACAAGAGACCTGTACACTCTCACGATCATCACTGCCATGCAACTATGTACAAGGGAATCCATCACCCTAATACTCACCACAGATCCCGAAATAAAGTTCTCTTCCAAACAATATCTCCGGGCTAAGACAACCAACTGCCCATCCCCGGGTACTACAAGCTCCGCCGGAAATAGAGTTCCCCGAAAAGGGATCCTATTCAGAAAATATACATCCTCTATCGTAGTGAAGGCTAGATTCTCACCCCGCATCATAAAGAAATGCAGATATAGACTCCACATCACAATCAAGAAGTCTAATAGGTACTCATGTTCTCTCACTAGCGAACACTCAAAAAACTTCAACAACCCACAAGCTGCCAAAGTATCCCGGACCACTGTCTCCTCATCCCTCACTACCTCCCTCAGGCGTGCCCAATCTCTCTCTCTCCAGTGAACTAGAATCATCCCACTGGTTACCTGCATCCACACATACAACACTTGATTAGAGATCACAACCCATAAAAACATCAAAATCTCCAAAAAAGATAAGTTTTTACACCCTTTAGCTTTGCCTCAAAGGCGCGGTTGTTTTCCCCACAGGCACGCACACATGTGCGCTAGTTCATCCCCCAGTTGTGCACTCATGCACGAATTTTCTCCATATAGAGGGACATTCATGTGCCCCTGTCACACATACAGGTGTGCATCATAGCACGCCTATTCACTACACAGTTGTGCACGCATGCACAACTGTTAGGAATATAGACGCACATGCATGCGTTGTTGTGTCTTGCATAGGTGTGTATGCCATGCACACCTATGTTCCCCATTAGGGTTCCCCTGTGCATGGATGTCCTCTTTACAGGCGTGCACCCATGCGCACTAATTTCTCGATCACCCATGCACTACGGGGCCCACACCCACAAAAACCCCTTATACGTCCCTCCGTACGGACCCTTCCCAAAAAGGGAATCCTAACTACAATGCAGTAGGTTATGAACACTAACCTGACACTCGATGATCTTGAATAGGTGGGCTCGATCTCCCAGAATCTCCAAATATCCTCTGAAATCTCTCGTCCAATCACTCTGGAAGAAGGTATAAATGAGGTGGCAATGTGGGCCCTACAACTATATATAGGCCCTTTTTCCAAGCTTCCAAACTCAATTTCGGAAGCTCTGAGCATCCGTATTTTGATCCTTCTTCAACCACGAGACCAAGATCCCACCACCTACACATTCACATTCCTCGATCTACCATCCATCCTCGGCCCCTGGGGGGAATTTTTCTCATATTAAACTCAGGTATGCATGCTTCTATTTTTGCATTATTGAATAACTGATATATGATCTTTCTCTTCAGATATTGTTCACATAGGGTACTAGATTCTCATGTGTGCAGGTACTTGGTCATCACCCATCAACATTACCCCTTTAGGTATATCATCAACACTGGCATGCAACCATTCCCTCTGAATATTAAATTGCATCTCCAAGTCACACCCTTCGATCTTTGCCTCTAGGATCCCTATATCCGGCTCTGCAAAACTGTCACCTTCACTGCATTTTGGTACCATCACCTGGTAGCACTCTCCCCCACATGATTTTTCCCATTCATAGTCCCCCTTAGAACTTTGACACTCATGTTGTTTTCACCCTTCAAGGATGGGAGTCCCGATAGTATTACGCATCGTCGAGAACCAGCCACATACTCCTTCTCCTCATTTTTCTAGCCTACCCAATGGACTCCCAGGTTACTTCATCATGGTTCTATTTTTACTACACCCCCACAGTATCATAAACCATCCATTTCATCCATCATCAGTTTGCGCATCTGCAGATTGTCCTCCATCTATTTCCTTAATACAAAAACCCACCTATGGGGCCCTTAACCTCCACTTTTTTTCCAATAAACTTGCGCCATCATCAGGCCAAGACATCTTCCACTGGGGCACCTATTTCTATATCTTCACAGTTATCCCAAGTTATTTTTTATTCTTACAGTAATTGTACAAACCCCTTTTCCCGCATTTACACAGCTTTCTCTTGTCACCTTTAGCGACCTTCCTTTTCCAGCAAAGAAACCCTTGTCGCCCTTGGTTGGGGAATTTTTTCACTTTCCCCCATCACTGACATTATCCATAACCCCCAATCATCTTACAGTCCATACACCTTTTTGATCTCTATGTTTGTCCATTTTTGTCACGCCTCTGGCAAAACTTAACCTCGTCTAGTCGTCCCCCTGACACTAGATTCAGTTTCACGGTTGCTGCCACTTTGCATATATCCCCAACCAAGGGAAGTCTTGAGTATCACCACTCCTGTACTTCATCCATGTTACTCATCAGTTCCTTATCTCATCTAGTAGATTTTGTGAAGCCCTTTGCTTCTTGGAGTCACGTCTCCCTTTCTGTCGACATCAACACAGTTTCCAGAAGGGTGACAGTATCTTGACTCTCATTACCTTTACAATGAGGAGTCTCGGACAACACAGAGAGAACCATTATTTATCTCTGCTTTCATTGACCCCCACAACATTCGACTTCAACACTTTATCATGTGGTTGTGGTTCTTACTTTGAGACTATTGCAGTTGTTTTTATATTTTCCAAAGACCTCTTAAAATTGTAAGGCCATCAAGGCCTATGACTCCTCGACACTTCTTATAGGTTTCATCGCCTCTTTTCAGAGTTTTTTCACCATCTGAATTGTCCTCTTCTATTATCAACATGCCCCCGAGGGCCCTGCAGTCATCTACACCAACACACCACTTCAGTTACCATCTCCACATTTTTTGAGTTACATGACACGAGCATGGGGCATGCCCGCCTTGTTTGTACACAGTTTTATTTTTCACACCTTACAAAAGGATTGGGTCCTACAAGTTCCCATCTCCCTCCAAGGGTTCGCTCTTGACACTCCTCACAACACTCTTTCTTACACAGGTACTCTTAGTAGAAGAAACATTGATGTATTTAGGCTATACGTATTCTCCTAACCTCACACATCAGGGGGAATTTGTTATCACCATAATTTCATCCACAAATGGTTACAGGAATCCAACATCTTCAAAACACCCATTAGTTCACTCATGGACCAAAAATGCATTTCCAAAAGGTCCAAAACTATACAACCAATTATAAAATCAGCAAGCACTAAGACTACATAGGGAGCGCGTGCACATGCACCATCTAGAAACGCAAGAAAATCGCACATGCACCCAATGTGGGACTGTGGACGCAAAAAACTGCGCACCCCTCAAAACGACACATTTATGATACTAGTCGGCCTTCCACCCACTTCTGGTTCAACTTCCAAGTCGATTTGACATCCAAATCTCAGATGAATCTTACTAGGGGGTTGGTCAAAAACCTAAAGGGCAAACCTAAAGGGCCCCTTGTTCACACTAAGAACTGGTTGCATAATTCCTCAAAGCTATGCTATAAAAAGAGGCCATGGGTGCACTATATTTTCAAGGAATTCATTTGTATTGTTATGTTGCTTATATTCTCTTGGAGAATCCTCTTTTCTTATCAAGAGTATACAAGCACCATTTCATTTATCCATTCATATCACCTCTTGAGTGAATGTCTTCAATATTTGGGGGTCCAAGAGCCCTCCCTTGGAGGAAGAGGGGACCCATATATCTCCCTTTCTCTTTGGTGTTTTCTTTCCACTAATACAATCCTTTCCATTGGTGGCATGTGTGTTGTTTATTTTTGTTCTAATATCCTTATGCACTCTAGTTTAGCTTCCTTTATTGTTCTTAGCTTAGTTCTTTGCTTATTATTTATGCTTGATCTTTCTAACCCTTTCTTTCACTATTGTCTTGCCTAGCTAACCCAACTGGGCTTGTAAGCATCCCTATTTTGATCATCTAGGTGACAAAAGGGGTGCAACACTTACCTTGATATTTTGACCATTTTTTAATGTCAATGCTCCCCTCCCATGTATAGGGAGCATTGAACTCTTATCAATGCTTTTATTCCCATGTATAGGTAGCGTTGACAATGCTCTATGCTCCATATTGAGGGAGCGTTGAAGTGGTTAGAGGAAGTTTTTACTATTCTAAGGGTCAACTCTGAGATGCTCTGAAGTGGTTTTTGTCAAGGGGTTGATTCATGAGTTGAGTCACCCATATTCCCTCCATTTTTGGTAACCAAATCCTAACCTTAGGAGCTAAATCCTCAACCATTTCCTAAAATCCTTCATGGTGGTTAAGTCTCCCTAATCCTATATAATGAGGCCATTCCAAGGTGAAAAGGGGGAGAAAGGATTTCGGAGTGTCAAACCTATGACCTTGTGGGAAGGAATCCATTGAAGCATCATCATTATGATATTGAGACATTTAGGAAAGGGTTGGACTGGAGAGATTTGAGGAGCTACTACAACGTCAATGGTGGTTTGTAAGTACCTCACCATGTTTCTCCATTAATATAACATGGCCTATTTCCTTGATGTTTATGTGACATGTCTTTGATTCATACATGTCTATTGTTGTAAATTCATCATAGTTTAGATCTATATTTAGTTGACAATATAGTGTAGAGGAAGGTGGTTTCTTTGTTTTCCTTGCATGATCTCTCTCACTCCTAGGAACTTAGTCATTAAGGTTAGAGGTTGGAGCAACAAGGACAACCATCGTAAAAAGGTACATCACCCATATGTTTCCTCTTGTTCTGATTGTTAAAGTATATCTAAACAAAAAGTAGTTACCATTTGTTTGTCTTCTATCTTGGATCGAAAGAACCCTGACCCAAGGGGGATTTCACCTGTCCACATGGGGAATTTACCACAACAAAACATTGGCGACTCCACCGGGGAACGATTATTCCTAGGTTTCTATCCCTTTGAATCTTAGTTTTCCTTTGATATTTTTGATGTTAATGATTGTTACTTGAAACCTTCCTACTTTATGGTGAATTTGAACAAACTTTAGTGTTGTTTCCACCACTTTCAGGCATCAACACTCCTCCACAGGGACCCACAAAGCATTGAAAATCATCATCAACACTCCTTGGTAGTGACATGGGAAGCGTTGACCCCTGTTCAAATCCGTTCCTACCTCCTTACAAAGAGTGTTGATCTGCTTCCTGAGTTAGTTTTCGGCTCAATTTTCTTTCTTCTCCTCAGATCTTTCACTCAGATCTTCTCCTCAGAGTCCTCTGAACCTGGTTATGACTTTGTTTGACTAAAATAATTGTAATCACCAACTTTTCTTACCTCGTTTGAGATTGTAATTCCCTTCTAATTATGGAATGAGCATGACTACCTTAGGCTAACTTGATCCTTTGGTAAAGGTTTGTCTTACCAGTGGTTTGATCCTCATCATGAAGGATTTCAAACTTCTGATTTCCTAATTTCAAAACTTATTTTGAAGTTTTCTTCATTGATTTGGAATTGCAACTTGGAATTTTGATTCTTTCTACTCATTTTTCGAGGTTTTCAAACAATCATTTCATTTCTCTTTTACCATTTTGAGTCCTTGATTGAACAAGTTTTATCACACTTTAATTCTTTTAGTTCTCATCAAAATTTTGAGTGCACTTTGTTTGCTTTATTTTTTATTCATGTTCCTTTTTGTCAAACATTGATTTATTTCATCCTAATTGAAATTAAGGAAGAATAAAAAAAATTCATTTGAATATATTTCATTGCATATGCAACCAAACAAAGATAAATTTTTGCATTCTTAGAAATTTTGTTTTAGTACATGTTTTGAAAGAGTTGGTCTTGCATTTGCATTTGGATTTTCGAAACATTTGTTCGATAGTTTGGCATCATTTTGAAAAGTTTCATGATATTGAGTGCTTGTTAAGAAGAAATTAACTCTTTTCCTTCTCATAGATACAATTCATCGAAAAGAAACGTTTTCATTTCATTCTTTTTGCATTCTGTTGGAGTCAAATCTCACACATCATTAGTTTCATCTCTGTGGACTTTTTTGAGTAATGAAAGCCATTAAAATCAACCAATGTGCTAATAAAATCAACTGGACAATTTTGGTTTATAGTACACGAACAATAGCATAAGGTTATAATCATTGGACTAGGAAAAGTGAGTAAATTGTCCAAGATTACTAAACAAGATTGTACAACACTAAAGAGTAACAAAATCCAACTTTCATATAGGCATAGTTGGGAACCGCCTCTAACACAAGGGTTAAACATGAGGTCACGTGAAGAAGAGTAGCGAAGATAACCCCTCCAAATCTTAAATAATCATAGTGAAAAGAGAATACATTAGGGGATTTTCTTGAAAACTATTGGCTTCATTTGGTATCAGTTCTCCATGAATCCTGAATCCGTTCAGGGTCCTCAAGAGTCTTACCGGTCCACTTTTATTTAGTTCTCTTGAATAATTTTGGACTTTTCTATCCTTCACATACGTTCAGTCTCAACTATTGACTGTACCCCCATGAAGGCTGACTATGAGTTGTTAACCTTGGTGGAATTTCCTAGGTATCTACATAGATGAATGTGGGGGGGTTCCCATGGTACCTAGGGTAGACGTCACATAACACTTTGAGTACCCTTGAAGGGTGACCCTATGAAGTGAGGGTTATTTGCACCGAGAAGGGTTGTTGCATGGAGGTCATGGTAACTGCTTCTCATATCTTCGCTAAGGACTTGATATCCTTTCTTTGGAAGATCCTTCTATTGTTGCTTGGTTGATTACCTGTAGATATTTTTTAGGGGTGTGTGATTTTATAGTTCATAGTTTTCCTTAAGGATTATCATTTTACTTTCATCATGGTCGATCAAGGGCTTCGAAGATTTCACAAAATGTAAGCTTTGGATATTGAAGTTCAAGAACCTCAACATGACCCTTCTTATGAAGGAATGGTCTAAGAAAAAACTTCTAAAAACGAGAGTACAACTCCTCAAAGTGGACAAAATGTAGAAGAACCAGTCACAACCTTCATGGAAGGCATTATATCTTACACAAATCCCATTTTTATTGATCCACCCGACCACTACTTGTTGAAAAACCCTCCACTCTTGATGCTTATTTTTCTTACTATTTACCAACCAGTTCAACCACTAGGAAATATTTTGGCATGAACCCACTGACTTTTTGTTTTCCAGAGGGATTGGGAGTTTTACCTCCTTTATCCTCAACTTCTGTACTCAACCCTGCAAGAGTGCAGATCACTACTACTGGTCCTTCTTCTTTACTAAGAACATTTGTGACCCAACTTGCTCTAACATAACCACTTGCGAGTACATATCTCTTTGTACATGGGTTGGGTAATATTCTTTCTTCACTAACCCACATATGCATACACCAATTTCTTTACTTGGTCGTCCAATCAATCATATGGACAAAAATCAAGTTGCTCAAACAACCACATTTACATAAGCTAGTCAACCCACATCTCCAACTTTACAAATGGGGAGTTCTTATGTACCTTTCATTGGAGGTAAATCTTCAATGGGAGGCCAACCTTTAGCTGGGGGGAAACCTTCATCTAGAGGAAAATGTTTCGTTGGGGGGAAAACTTCAGCTATGGGGAAAACTCTTATGTGGGGGAAACATCAACAAACCTAGGGGAAAGTTGTTCCTGCAAGCTCTTCCATAACTACTACCACATGATTGTATTTTGGACAACCATATCCAGGAGTTGAAAATATTTTATGGGGTCAATCTAATCCGACGATCATTCCTCAGCAAGGAACTTTTCCCAATCAATATATTAGCCCCATGATTCCAACACAATATCCCCCTCAAACACAGTATATGGGAGTTCCATTGGGCCAACCGAAATACATGGGGTGGTCCATTGGGACTAGTGCAATACATGGGGGGACCATCAGGTCAACTGAATTACATGGGGGTACCCTTAGGTCAACCACAATACATGGAAGGACCATATAGTTTTTACATCTTGCCGCAACTTGTAAATGGTCCTACTATTGTTCCTATGTCACATGGTTACTATCAGTATCCACATGCTAGTTGAAAACTTTCATTCTTGGCTACGTTATTTCTTCCTGATCTATTGTGTTTAAGCAATGATCCCATACTGCATGCTTTGTTTTGGCCTCCAATCCCTGCCAAACTTTCTTTTCATATCCCAAAATTAAAAAAAAAGCGTGGTGAAGACCCTAACAACCATGCTATGACCTTCCATCTTTGGTGTTCTTCTAATCCTTGATGGACTATTCTATTCATTTAATAATTTTCCAGAGAAGTCTTATAGGTTTGGGATCCAAATGGTACATTGAGCTGTCACGACACTCATTTAGCGACTTTAATTCACTATATATGGCCTTTTTGACACATTTCCAGTTGTTGATTCGATATGAAACCAGTACAGATCTTTTAACTTTACTTAGGAAGTCCACCTCCACCCATATTTCTGATCATATACATGAATGGAGGTGGCGATGAAGGTTTATTAAAGCCGTGATTCTGGACCAACTCTTGGTAGATTGGTTTACCAATTCACTTTTTCCACCCGTCACTAGATATCTTTCCATGGGAGGTGTTGTCATTGAGGAGAAAACCATCAGCCGTGCTCAATATTTTCACTTGTTATATTCCCAGTTCGGCACTCTTTATGATCTAATCCCTCATGCTCCTCACCTGTCAAATGATCGATCAATACCTAATCTAGAATCCGATGTCGATGGGATGGTGGGTTTCATGACCAACACCAAAAATATGCCCTCCCCTACACAAACATCCGAGGTCAATGTGGTCCATTCCACTTAATCTCAACAACCTAGAGGTAAGAAGAAAAACAAGGGTAAATCCAAGAAATCTTCTAACCAACAAGAGAGTGCAAAAACTATTGATACCCAACCAAAAAGGAAAGTTCAGCTTCCCTGCATGATTTGTACGGAGGAGCACTACATGAAAGAATTATCTCACCATGAGGAAGTCGCTAAATTTCTCAAGGGTACCTCCTTACCCACAGTGCTAACTGACCCTGTAAATGTGAATGAACCTGCATAAATAATATCTAGCTTGCAAAGGACATACACATTTTGCAAAAAAATGAGAAAAGACAGAAATGAGAGAGAGATAATCAAAGAATTGTATTAACTGAATGAATGAATGATAATTTACACCTAATATACTCTATATAACTCAACTAATGTGCATTGGAAGAGAATCCAATGTTCCATAGTGGTGGTATAGAGTGATCTGGACACACACCGACAATTACGGGAGTTAATTTCCACCTAGTCTAAGTTAACTAGCCTCTCAGTCCTCGTTTAATTGATTGAAAGCATCATTTATGTGCCACTCTAGTGATAATCCCCAAGGAAAATGTTCATTAGTAGTGATTGTCCCAATGTTTCATGGTGATGGAACCAATGTGGCATCGAGACTCCACTCAACTGATCCAACTGAAGTGTGAACTAAAGAGAATATTCCCCTAGAATGTAGGAAAATGAATATTCTCCCCAAAATGCAGGATACTGGATAATGACTAATAAACATAGGGAAAACCTTAGTAAAAAGAAATCTTAGGTGTGTATGAAGTATCTCCAACAACCCCCCTGAACATCACTATGGTGAAAATAAAATAATGGGTCCCGACAACGAGGCCATGTTAGGTACCCAAAAACAAAAGACACACTAAAATAAATGAGGAAAGAGGGAAAACCTCATGGGAAAAGCCCCCCCTCAAGGTATAATGTATCAAAAAAGAAATGACAGTTGCTAGGCAACTGTGTCCTTCACGTCAAGACAATTGCATAGAGAATGGAACTTTTGCTTAGTGAAGGTATTGGTGAAGATGTATGCAGTCTATTCTGCTGAAGGAAAACATTGTAGGTCGATGATCCCCTCATGTACTAAGTGTCAAATGTAGTGCATGTGGATCTTTATGTGCTTCATCCACTACCTCTGAACTGGATCTCTACAGAACTTGAGAGTGATTTGGTTGTCACAACAGAGGATGATCAGATGGTGAAACTAAATTACCAACTTAGTGAGAAAATGTTGTAGCCGCATAGCCTGAATGGTTATGTTAACTACCCCTTTGAACTCTACCTTGGATGAATATAGAACAATAACAACCCACTTCTTTCTCGACCAATAGATGGGATGGGCCTAAAACCCAAACTGAGTGAGTAACCAGATGTGGACTTGCGATCAATGTTGTTGCCATCCCAATCAAAATAAATGAACCTGATGAGGTCTAATTCAGAGTCTATTGCATAGTAAATCCCAAAGTTCATGGGGCCCTATACATATCGAAGGATACACTCTTCATCCTTCCAATGTAGCTCATGCGGCTCTTACATGAACTAGGAGACTGCTCCAACTACATAGGAGAGGTCTGGTCTAGAGTTTGTGAGATACAACAAGCTCCCACTAGCTATGTGTACAATGTGTTTTCCATCGGTGGAGTGTCCCCACAATCCTCAAGTCTGGCTCCTAATAGGAAAGGAGTCAAGGTAGAATTGTAGTTTGTCATGTGGAATCTCTCAAGGAGATCTCATGCATACTTGGCCTAAGATAGTTTGATTCCTGATGCATCCTGAATGATCTCAAGACCAAGGAAGAAATGTAGTGGACCCATGTCCATCATCAATAACCTATCATGCAGAATCCTCTTGACTGCAACAAACATTGAGGTCAAGAAATCAGTGATCAACAAATCATCAACATATAGAACTAGGAGTAGAATTAAATTAGTCATCATGAGAATGTAAACATTCAGGTTAGACTTACAACATACCAAGTACAACATACCAAGTTTTGTGACAATAGGTAGGAGTCCATATTAGCATACCATGCCCTCGGGGCCTGCTTGAGACCATAAAGTGACTTCTTTAGGTGCCATACCAAAGATGAATCCTACATGAAGACCTGGGGATACTCCATATAGATCTCCTCAGATAGATCTCCATCAATAAATTCATTATTCACGTCCATCTTATGGACTTCCCATCCCTTGGATGCTGCAATGGCAAGTGCCAAGTGTATGGAATCCATCTTCGCTACTGGAGCGAAGGTCTTGTCATAGTCAATGTTGTGCATCTGCTTAAATCCTTTGGTGACTAGCCTGGATTTGTATCTACTAACATGTCCATCTGCTACTCTCTTGGTCCTATAGACCCATATGCACCTGAAAATTTTCCTTCATGAACGAAGGGAAGCCAGATCCCAAGTCTGATTCTCAAGGAGGGAGTTCTACTCCTCTTGCATAGTGGAATCCAAAAATGGATTCCCAATAGCCTCACCATAAGACTACGGATCTAAAGACTGAACCAAGAAAATATTTATGGGCGACATCAATTCAATGGTGGTGACTGCAAGAGGAGGCTCCTCGAAATCTGATCGATTCCTCATGTTATCACCTGGATCCCCAACAAGATCTCTTGCATCTTGAAGAGTAGTCTCAGCCCACTTGGGCCTTGAATCTAGCTCTGTATCTCCATCTACATCCACTGACTCTGCATCTGACTATAATGACATGGTATTTGAATCATACGAATCCTATGAATAAAAAATATCATCTGAAGAAGAGTCGACATGTGCATGCTCATCATCTCTGACAGGTGGAAGAACAAAAGTGTATGCATGTGGCTCCTATGGTGCAAGTGAGATACTTTCCTCGAATTGGAAATTGTTCTCAATGATGATCCAGTCCATAGAGCGATCGATGAGTTTGTATCCCTTCACATCGTCTAGGTATCCAAAAAATATACACTATATACTCTGTGGATCAAGTGCCTTCCTCTTCTTAGAGGTAATCCTGACCCATGCATGTGAACCGAATATACGTAAGTGGGTCACTTCCGATTTGAGGCTGCTCCAAGCCTTGAAGGGGGTCTTATCCTTGAAAAATATATGGGGAGATATGTTTTGGATGTAGTTCTCACAATTAAGTGCTTCATCCCATAATCTATTTGAAGTGAATTTTCATGTAGCATGCAAGATGCCATCTCTTTCATGGATCTATTCTTTCGCTCAACAACTCCATTTTGCTGCGGAGTATAGGGAACCATGTGTTGCAACTGAATCCAAGCCTCAAGACAAAGATTTTGTACCTCATGGTTGACATACTCCCCCCCATTATCTGTTCAGAGGGCATTGATCTTCCTTCCTGACTATGTCTCAAAAAGGGCTTTGAAATCTTTGAGATGCTGAAAGACCTCATATTTTTTCATGAGAAAGAAATTCCAAGTGTAGTGTGAGAAATCATCAACAAAAATGAGTATGTACTTTGCTTTAATGATTGATAGATGCGAAAAAGGGCCCATGAGATCACTATGGTGGCTCAAATCCAAAGGAGAGGAGGCCTTCTGAGTCTTTCCTTTGTTGAATTTCTCTTGAGGGTGTTGTTGGTCACTATAATTGTTTATCAACTAAACAATCAAGTGCTACATAAATTGTCAACCCGGGGAAGTCTGTTATTTCAAAGGTAATCACGCACTATATATGCTCAATCTCAAAAGCAACCTAGAGTTGTAGTAAAAATATATTAGTCACACTTTGCCTTGAACAAACTGAAGTTCTAACTTGAATTACAGGAAATCAACCTACCTATTGCAGAGCTCAAAGTTTAAAGAAATGATTAATTGAAGAATCCTGGATTACATTAAAATAACAACAAGATGCTGCAACAAGAAAGACCAACTATTCTGTAACCAGAGAACATGACCCTATTCCCAAAGCAGGAATCTTCAGCACCTGTTTCCGATCATCACACTTCATGAACTCATTGCTTAACTGAAATAATTGACACACATTGAAGGCTAACTATCTCTAACAGAGAACAGGACCCTATTCCCGAGGCAGGAACCTTCAGCACCTGTTTCTGATTATCACACTTTCATGAACTCATTAAAATAATTTCCATACACTGAAAGCTAACTATCTCTAACAAAGAACATGACCCTATTCCTGAAGTAGGAATCTTCAGCACCTGTCTCTGATTATCAAGCTTTCATAAATTCACCAAGCAAGGTTTCTAACTAGAATGATTAACAGTTACTCAATCATATGAAAACAATGTAACAACAAGACAAAATTCCGTAAAGTAGTGTTTCAGCAAAACAAAGTTCAGTAAGGTAGTGTTTCAGCAAAACAGAATTTAATTAAAGCATGAACAGAAATAATACTAACACACTACAAAGCTAATGGGTGAATCTTGTGCAGAAGGTGGGCCCTCCCTTCTTACAAGATTCCCCTGAAAAGAAAGGGACTAGAGGAAAATGCTCAGAACAATCTTTTATTCATCTGTCAACTGTGTTACATTACAATCTGAAGTGAAACACGTCCCTCTCCGTAAAATCCTTTCTTAGCTAGAACAAAAGATGAAGATGATCCTCTCTAATGATGATTTCCTCTCATTTAAAGAGGAGAATCCCTTCGATACAATTTGATCAACGAATTACAGGTGTACATCTGAGTCCTATTCTTAGTTAGATCGACTTTCTAAACTGGAATAGGATGTCCTAGTCTCCCGCAACAGAATGCTATTACAAGTGCTGAGTGAGGTGTTGTTGTGGCGACTGGAGTAATAGCTTCTTTATTTGTCTTCTTGTTACTGCTATTGTATGTTGTTTCAGCATCGCAAATCGCGGGTTGTTTCAGCCACGGGATTTGAGTTCTGACTATTTCAGCAACTTGGTCTGATGGATAATGCTAGCTCAAGGTGCGACTGTTGTGGTCAATCTGTGTGAGTTGTTGTTTCAACATCGTTGACCACGGACTGTGTGACAGCTTCTTCTGTGTGAGTTGTTGTTTCAGCATCATTGACCATGGACTGTGTAATAGCTTCTTCTGTGTGAGTTTTTGTTTCAGTATCGTTGACCAGGGACTGTGTAACAACTTCTTCCGTGTGAGTTTTTGTTTCAGCATCGTTGACCATGGACTATGTAACAACTTCTTCTGTATGAGTTGTTGTTTCAGCATTGTAGACCGTGAAGAGTGTAACAACTTCTTCTGTGTGAGTTGTTGTTTTAGCATAGTCCACAGACTGTTTTAGCCACAGGGTGTTTCAGCAATAGGCCTCAATGCTAATCTGCAGTTCGAACTGTTTCAACACTTAAACCTTTCTGATCAATGGTTAAGTATGAGAGTAATGTAAAATTATATGAAAAACGAATTAAACATATAGTAAAGAGAAGAGACATTGTATACCTTTAGAAAGATAGGGTAAGGTGATAATGTGAGTTTAAATGTCAGTGAAACAAGGGTGTAAAGGTAGAAAAAAGTGTGAGCAAAAAGGTACATTGTATGGTCCTAACAGGTGTTTTTCAAGAACCCATCCCTCACAAATTACTTTGGAGAAGTGGATGTGAGGTAGACCTTCAACCATTCTCTTCTTGCTAAGTTGTTGAATGTATCTAAAATTTAAATTCCTAAACCTTTCTTGCCATATCCTACTTCTTTCATCAGCATGAGTAAGCATTAATTGATAATCTGGTTCAATAAATTCAAAAAATGTGTAGAGTCTAGATTGGTGATTTACCTCACCAGTAGAAACTTTGGAATTGGTTTGCATGTCATAGATATCCACTGCATCAGGTGTGAATAATACTCTCTTTTTAGTGTCAGAGTTTATCATCTGATACACAAAGATAATATTGATGGAGAGTTTTGGAACATGTAACACATTCTCAAAGCTCCCATTTGTGAGTTCAGCTCTCCCTTTGTCGGTGACTTCGACTGGAGAGTCATTCCCCATCAGAATAGGAGGACCTTTGCATGCATCCAATGAATATTATACTTACTTTGTGGATTCCATGTGGTGTGATGCACCTGAATCTACAATCCAAGCATCGAGAGAGAAGTTAATGACAATCAAAGCATGGCTAGAATTACCTTTCTTGGGGTTTTGATCTTCTGGCTTCTTCTTCTTGGAACCCTTAGGGATCTGATCTCCAAGGTTGTTTTTATAAAGTACTTGTGCCATTTGATCTATCTGATTCTGCATGCATGTGGATTTTGGATGGAATCCTAGCTACCAGTAAGTGCATTTCTCCCCTTTTCTTCCCTTTCCACCTTTGGATATGAGGGAATTGTTGAATGGTTTTGAGTACCCTTCCTTTATTGGATTTGCATGTCCCTTCCATTTGTATTTTTTTTTATATTTTTTTATTTTGGTGACTTCTACCATCTTGCACAACAAGTTCATGTGCCTTTGAGCCTTTTATTTTTCCCATATTGATGAGTTTGGTTTTCTCTTGTGTTAGAAACTCGATAAAGGCCTTGAGAGAGGGAATTTTCTAGGTTGTTATAGAGGTGAGCCTAACTGAATGAAATATGGATACAAACATTGATTATTCTGGACCAAGTTTGGAAATAATGGTAAGAACAATTTGTTTCTCCTCCTTAGATTTATCAACCCTGCAAGCCTTGAGTTGTGACAGCAAGTCCTTATATTTGGTAAAAAAATCTTGGAGATTGTCGAAGGTTTTTGGATCCAAAGTGAGAAATTACATATTGATTATATGTCCCCTCATATCATCCTATTTGAAAAAAATTCCTTCCATGGTGGTCCAGAATTCATTGGGGATTTTACAAGAGGATATGTAAAAGAGGAGCTCAGGAGAAATGAGACTACAAATAGTTCCATACACTTCATCCAACTAATTCAAATACTTGGAAATTATATGGCTGATTTGGGTTTGGTCTTTGTGTCCATGGTTAAACTATATAATCCTCTTCTTAGAATATGCAATTACATCTTGTGCTTCCATGCAGATAAATTATATGGTGTAAGAATCAATTCTTTTGGAAATTCCATTTTCTCGTTGTCTTCAATCTTCAGTACCTATAAAAAGAGTCTGGTGTGTCTTTTTCATAGAAATCTATCAGATCTGATACCATGTAAATGTGGATGAACCTACATAGATAAGATCTAGCTAGAAAAGTACATACAAAATTTTCAGAAAAAATGAGAAAACATGGAAACGAGAGAGAGAATCAAAGAATTTTGTTAATTGAATGAATGAATGAATGATAATTTACACGTGATATACTTTGTATAACTCAACTAATGCACACTGGAAGATAATCTAATGCACCATAGTGGTTTTCTAGAGTGATCTGGACACACACTACTAGTTACGTGAGTTAACTTCCACCTAGTATAAGTCAACTAGACTCTTAGTCCTCAGTTAACCAAATGAAAGCATTAGTAATGCACCACTCTGGTGATAATCCCAAGGAAAATGTGAATTATCAGTGATGATCACAATGTTTCATGGTGATGGAACTGATGTGGCATCAAGACTCCACTCAACTGATCTAATCGAAGTGTGAACTGAAGAGAATATTCCCCTAGAATATAGGAAAATGAGTATTCTCCCTAAAATGTAGGAGATTGGATAATGATTAGTAAACATATGAAAAACCTTAGGAAAAATAAATCCTAGGTCTGTGTGAAGTATCCCCAATAGACCCTTTCCCAACTCATCAACAACAAATGGTTGCACAAAATCCTTCCCCTCTATAAGGGGGAAACACAGGTCATTCCCACCATGGGGATTTTTCCTCAAGCATCACTTAGGTCTTTATGTGTAAGGAGATACAAATATAATCCTTATGAAACTCCTCCAGATAATCATGCCAATGGAGGTGCTACCGATAAGCCCTCCATTTCCACTTCTCCTCCATCCCATGCCCCTCTTCAGATTGAGAGGCATGTTACTGACTCAATGTTGCGCCCACCCAAGGGAAAAATTCTAAACTTGATTTTCAATCCAAGTGCTCACGCTGCTCAAAACTAAAAAATTATTGAAGATTTGTCACAAGAACCTTGTGTTATATCGATGCTTTAAGTTCTACAAAACTTTCCAAGTCAATGTAGAACCCTATTATCATCCATTGGAGTTGTGGATCCAGAGGCATAAAAAATGATTATGTTTAGTCTGGAATATTTTTAACTGAGGCGCTCCCACCATATGGCATTCCAAATTCAATATATGGTTCGTGGGAAGAACATCCATCGCACGTTTTTTGGATGAAAGATCTTCCACATGTGTCATTTATTTGTTATGTTGGAGAGCCAATGGTTCTCCTGAAATTAACCAATCTCCTACCACCCTTAAGGAATTTGATGGACGTGGTTTCCAACCTTACGAACTCTTAAAATATTTCGTTGTGAAGTTAAGGGGAAAAATTGTTTCTGCCGACATTGAAGTGGTGGACGCACCCCTAGATTATACTTTATTTCTTGGTCCCAGTTAGTTCTATGTGATGACCATCATCACTTCATCCATTTTTCACATTTTACAATTTCCCCATCGAGGGAAAATTGTGATTGTTGACCAAATTGATTATTGCACTCCATATCTCCATAATTCTTCAATGAATAATATCCCTTTCCTGGGACAATTTGATATTAAGTACATAAGTGTGGGGGTAGGTATCCTTAAGTATTCCTCACTCATGGTAGTTTTTCCCTTACCTACCCATAATCCGCCACATGAGGTTTCCACATTAAATATGATTACGGATAAGGTGCAATGATCATATGAATCATTCGATCCTTGCGTAGTTCCTAGCACATCTGCCACTGAAACACTAGGTGACATCACGTCACTTAGTCTAGCAGAGTCTCCTCTTCCACAAGATCTAGTACCTAATCCTTCCCTTCTTCTAACTATATCAATTGATCCTCTTTCTTACTCCCTCTTTGGTGAACCTATCACTATTAGTAACCAAGAGTCTAAGTGAGTGCAGAAAAATAGTCGACGAAAGAACTGAAGCTTGGGGGGCATGTCTCCAGCCTCTGGACACCATATTGAAGTTAAACCGTCAACTTATTATGATGATGTTGGATGCAAAAGTAGCAACCTCTGAACACTATGTTGGTAAAAAAACTACCAATGGGTATCAATCAATGTACCAACCTATGGACATCATGTTGGGAAGAGGCTCGTTCATGGGTATTACATCGAGAAAAGTTCTTGTTTCTGTGTCAAACTCATTAAATAATGAAACAGAGGACTATGAGCACAATTTCAATCTTGTTAAAAAATTAAGCGGACTACGAGCATACTTCATCATCCTTCGAGCTCATTAAGACACAAAGAGTCGTCTTCCAAGTGGTAGTTTACCCCTTTTTCAACCTCGTAAGACTAAATACGAAAAAGGTATACTCTAGTCAGTCATGAATATAATAGTTTTCCCTTGTATGAGTTTACACTTTTTTGGGCTTGGGAGAGTAAATTTACAAAAACAAACATCCATGGAGTTGTCTTTAAGATATTTTCAGACTCTCTAAACATGAAAATACCGTTGAGTTTTCCTTCTTTGGAATCATAAAACATGCATTGAAGGATCTATGTGGGACCAAAACCCAAGACCCTTATAGGACTGAACCCCTCCTTTAGGTTTGTTAAACATATGATGAGGAATGCATTGAAGATGAGCTATATCGAGCATATGGTATCATCCTCAATCTTGTTAAAAAAAATAGAGGTACTCACCAATCATGGTGGGGGGGGAATTGAAGAAAGTGGGTCAAGCTTTTGGAAATCATTATGGTAGTTGTTTGTTGTCTCCCTTGAACATGGAACTTGTTTGAATCTCGTCTTACAATTGGGTAATATGCTTGTCTCTGATTCAAACAAATACCATGAGTTCTCATACTCCTTCGACTCACCTGAAGAGTGCCTCAGTCATCGTCACATTATGTTTTGGTCTATTGCTCATCGAGTGAATACTTCCAAGTCATTTGTTTAATGGAATTTTCACCTCAAACCAATCATTCTATTGTATTACCAATTTTCATTCCATTTTTAGTCAATACTCATTTAATCCACCATATTACATCACTTTCTCATGTAAATTTTGTGTCGATGATGGGGGATACATAATGTCCCTCCTTCGATGAGTATGTTTGTGTCAACTTCAACACATTTTCCGAGAATTAGACTTAGAAACCAATTGGTACCTTGGAGCATGCATGCCTCAATGGTAGGTTTCCTCACCTTCGATAGTAAGTTTACACCATTGGCCTCTGATCAAATGATTCTGTGGATGTTGAACTTCAACTCATCCATTCACATTCATTGGAATATACTAGGGTAGATTGGGAGTCATTGTCATCATTGGTGATTTCCCTCACACTTTTTAACAATATACATTAATGACCGATAATCAAGTGGTTTTAACCATGTTCGACATCAAGTCATCTATTCACATGGCTAGAATCATACTATTTCAAGATCGACATGACAACCCTGGGTTGGTGTTGTGGGTGGGAAATCCCTCCTATGGACTAGCACTAAGGGTTTTATCATGCATGCAAAAATGACCTAAAGATTCTTACTTTTTACCATCATCCCATGCCTAGACCCCCATTAATCATATGTAAATACATGACTCAAGATATTAAGTTGACGTACCTTATTCTTCGTGTTTGATGTCGATCCCTTTTCGCGCTTGGTCGTTCTTTGACTGCAAATCTCCTCCCAATGCTGACCTGCATTCACTAAAGACAAACAAAGAACTTCACATGCATTTGATCTATGAACTAATGGGTTAGAGATTTAATCAATATTCCAATAATGACAATCTCATATGGTGGGACGGGAAAATAAATTCTTTTGTTAACTTCACAGTGATACCTTACAATGATAAAGTTGGCTACTTCTCCTCAATCCTGGTCTTGGGCTCTTCTTCCACTGTCTTCCAACGACTTTTCTCTATACTTCTCTTTGCAAAAGGATTTCTAAAGGTTGGGACAAAGGGAATTCTCAATCGGGTATAGTTTCTTTACTATGATTCTCCCCCTTTCAAATGGGACCCCTAGCCCTTATTTTATATGCTAGAAGAAGCTAAGTATTTGGTCGAGTGACCGGCCATGCATGACCGAAAGGTTTAGTTAACTTACCCAAAGCTATGTGTTTCATCAGAAACTTTCATTTTTTCGTGCTTTTGTAGGTACACGCAGGTTGTCTTGGGTCAACTAGCATGTACACGCATGCAGTAATGGAGCAGGGCACATGGGCCTTTATAAATGGGATTTTTAAGAAGAGTTGTTCAATAGTGTTTTAGCAAAGAAGGAATCTAAGATGGCCTGATGCTAGTTAAGCATGTCTGGTGAAAAATAGGGTTATAACCGATGCCCCCTAATGTGTGAGGTCAGAAGAGCATCTGATGGCAGAGATACATTAACAATCTTCACCAACGTTTCGAACAAGTGAGCCCAGGGACCAGAAATCAAGAGGTGCCTTCTACAAAATAATAATTGTCTCACCGAGGTGGGCATACCCATGCTCGGGATGAAATAAAATCATGGCTACCAATCAAATACACTATATCATATAACTATATAAAGTGTATCTGCGAGAAATACACAGCGGAGCTACATCTCGAAATAAAAAAGATATACATGTAGAGTATCCATCTTCTAGAAGATGATAAGGCCTGATGGTTGGAGATGAGATATTCATAGCTTGAGCAACAAATTCAAAATATTCAAAACTCGAGTAGGAGTGTAATATGAGTGTACGACTTCACTACCAAGAGGTCTTTGACGACTTGTCGGTCATGGACTAGAGAATATTGATTGTCAGATTGAAGGCTTCATTGATTTCGAACAAAGACTTGATTGGACTTTCGGGATGGCTAGGCATGAGGGCAAGAGAAAAACTACAGAAGGGCCAACTCAGGCAGCATGGCATTAACATAAGTTTGCGAGGCGGGAGGAAACACAAACTCTCCATATGTTTAGAAGAATAACCAAACGGAGGAGGACACAACTCAATGTAGCGGGAACAACTTCCTAAGGTCATATTAAATCCCAGGGTTTGACGAAAAACATAAAGATGTGCTTTATCCAAGGGTGACTCATTGTGCTTCCAATACAAAGAAAATACTTTTCCCTTCCTCTTTTTGGGGTATATTTGATTTTTTTTGTCTTTTTCAATAATTTTGGAAAAAGAATAAAATAATGTTATGTTACAAAGGAGGAATGAGTGTCGTAAACATACAAGTTTGAGGCGCAAGGACCAGACCGATGTTCAAAGAAAGGACACTCGGAAAAAATCATTCCTGGGACCAAAGGTGTCAAGATGCAGAGGCAAAGTGCTACAGGGCTTGCGTATAAGGAATGCTTCAGATGGTTCAGTTGAGAGCAACATAGAGCCGGCATTAGACCAAATATGTAAGTATGCAAACATGGTTAACAAAAAACACAATGGTAATGTCCTTTGATGTAAGTTTAACAAGCCTAGAGAAGGTAAGCTTGGTGGTTTTTCATATTTAGAGAGTCTGAAAAAATGTAAAAGGAGACTTCGATGGGGTACCTTTTTTGAAGGTAGTCTAGTCGGTTCGAAAAAGGGTTAAACTAGCACCGACAAGATGTCTATTCAAAACCATTTTAATGAGTGTGATAAAGACAAGATCACTCAGCCATTTTTTCATTTTTAAGGAGTCTGAAAAAAGATTAACTATGGACTCTGTCAGGAACGTTCTTCTGGACCATTTTAACGAGTGTGAAAGAATAAGGTCACTCAACGATCTTTTCAATTTTAGGGAGTATGAAAAGAGCTTAACTATGGACTCCGTGGGGGTTCCTTTTTCGTAAATTTAGTCCCTCGGGCCCGAAAAAGGGTTAAAATTATACCTGAGAGTACTCTTCTAGAGATCTGAGGCCTCTAGAGTATACCTTTGTTCGTACAGTTGAACATACAGAACGAAAAAGGGGTAAACTACCGCCGGATAGACGTGAATTCAAATTTCAGTTTAACGAGCATGAAAGGCCACAAGATCGCTCGACAATCTTTTCATGTTTAGAGGGTCTGAAAAGGGCTTAAAAGAAGACCCGCTATGTTTTTTGGGAGTCTTGAGGGTGAGGTCAAGAGTGAAATTGAATCATGCAAATGAGGCTCAAACTTTTAATCAAGAAAAAACTATGGAGGACTCCCGAGCCTATAGTCATTAGTGACAGCATGGACACCGTCATGCAATCAGGATCTACCTAGGGCATCCATGTTATGGTAGTCTCTACCACCAAATTACGACACTTCTAAAGCAGTAATGAGGGTTCTGTGTCGCAACTCGGTGGGATCAATCCTATGGAAAAGTGGAAAAGACAACTAGATGCAGAAAGTGGGGGTGGAATCCTGACTTAAATGCAACGAGATGGGAAAAAATGACTTTTTACCAAAAGACCGTCCAAACACCTAAATATCAAAAACAATTCCAAATACCCAAAGGAATACCTCCTTTGATCATCCAAATAAAACTCTCGAACCATCTTAAATGATTTCCAGTTTAGAAAAAATGACAAAAGGGTCCGAAAATTGACAAAAAAGGGCCAAAAAACTCTATAAATAGAAACTGACAGCTCATTATCACCATTGTTAATTCAGAAATTGACTAAAATCCAAAATTGCCCCTTTGTGAAAAGAATTGATTTTGGGAGCTTCGGTGGATGAAACAACCATCTGCTTGGACCAAGTAAGTATAAAATCTCTGCTCTTGCAATTTAAATCTTTATTTATGCTTTTAGTTTTAAGTTTTTGTGGGGTGTCGACCCTCAAAAGGTCGTCCCTAGGTCCATGCAGGATATCTTATGATAGGCCGTGTGTACACTCAGGTAGAGGAAAAACTACACATGTGTACAGGCGACTATCATCATTACAACCCGCATGGACCCTTTATTTAATGGAAAATGTTTTATAAAAGAAAGGGTTAACCCTCCTAAACTTGGTTTTTGCAGGATGTATGTTTACTGGAGGGAAAGAGAGCATGTGGATATTAGTGAGTTGGTCGGGGAAGACCCTAATGTTGTTGTTGCCTTAATGCAATGTGGGCTGCTCAAGTTCTTCCTATGTCCTTTTATGCGAGCACAACCTAGGCTACTGAATGCCTTGGTTGATTATTGACATCCTGATGCAGAGGCCTTTATGTTAGAGGGGCAGTCACTAGTGCCTACTACAAAGGACATATTTTTTGACTGGCCTCTCTAGGAGAGGGGAACCAGTCAATTTCTAGACATTTCCTTCGAAGCCTCATAACATATCGAAATTGACAGGACTTTATTGTGAGGCTGGTATGGACCGATCGAGCTCACAGGTGCCAATAAGCAAGATCACAGATTTATCACTGCAGGTGATTGTGTTTCTTATTGGGTGGATGACTGGTTCTGCAGCTCTACATCAGGTGTCCTGTGCACAGATGAACTATGCAGTCCAGTGCTTAAATGAACAGATATTTGATTAGAGCACTACACTGCTAGATTGTATGAAGAGGCAGCTGACAGATTGTCTGTTGCGGATGCAAAGGAACTTCGGGTTCACAATGATTCTATGCTCTTTCTTCTTTGAAAGAGTTCCTAGTTTCAGTCCTTGAGTGGTGGTACGAGGACATCAGACCTCTCTTCGTACAGTTTGCAGATGGGCAGTGTTACTGCCACGATAGGGTGGTGGAAGGACCAATGAGTCCTTTGATGACGACTTCTTTTCTTGGTTTTTGTGATAGATCCTAGTCATAGAGGATTACCCTTATGCTGGGATTGATTTCTTGAGAGAGCCTGAGATACCGGTACCTCCTGGTAAGGAGCGAGGAGAGATGGGTAAGTTTGCATCATTTTTTTTTTATGAAACATATGTAATTTTTATGTTTTTTTTTATATATATCATTTTTTTTATACCCAAGTATTTGATAGATATATGTCTATTATGTACATATGTGGGACCAGTGAAACCTGTGAATTATGCGAGGAACAGGTGTCGACCTCGGCTAGGGGCCGCACCTGCAGCCATAGGGGGACCAGCAACAACAGGAGAGCTTCCAGCCAATGAGACTGAGAGGGTTTTGAGACAAGTTGAGCAAAACTTTACCTCGCTCACCCGCACAGTCCCTATGGCAAAGATTGAGGACCTACCGCCATCTATGCAACCTCATGTAGTGGAGGCACCACGGACATGGGTATGACTGTTTCGGTGTTTTGCAAACACTGTTGATCATTACAAAAGGGCCCATAGGCCTTTAGCTTAGTTAGTCTAGAATTTTCACATGCCGAGAGCACTACTTGTATATATTTTTTGAGGGCATAAGCCCCATGACTCGTTACTGGTCACATTTTTGAGGCGCTTGTGCCCACCTATGTACTCTGATAATTATGATATTATAAATGGATTTTTATGTCTTTTTGTGTCTTATGGATCATATTTTCCTTTAAAAATGTATATACATGTTTATGTGTATGTCTTTTTATATGTGTG
>ML779237.1:452466-479326 GCA_009831015.1 Picea engelmannii | reverse complement strand
TTTTTGAGGCGCTTGTGCCCACCTATGTACTCTGATAATTATGATATTATAAATGGATTTTTATGTCTTTTTGTGTCTTATGGATCATATTTTCCTTTAAAAATGTATATACATGTTTATGTGTATGTCTTTTTATATGTGTGCGAGATACCCGTCTAAAATTTGATAAGCTAGAGTGTTTGTAACTTGGTTTAGTCTCCTAGGAACATGAAAATATGTAATATAATCAAAGCTTCATTCTAAGAGATGTACCCTAAAGAATCGTCGGTGTAAAGTCGGATCATGAACATGGTAGACTCTATCTAACTGAGACATAACAAGTTGAGCGTCTAAATAGACCCGGAGATGAGAGATACCAAATGACAGGGCATCACAAAGCAACTCAATAACTACACTGTACTCGGCGACATTGTTTGTGGTGTCACCTAAGCATATACCTTCGGAAGATAATAACTGGCCTCGAGGTGTAAAAATTACCCAAGATGTCGAGGTGAGCCTCCGAGTGTGCCAGCTAGAACCGTCTGTGTACCCAATGAACATCTCTAATTCACTTGACATCTGCCACAGTGACAAAATATAACATCAAAAATGACATCCATAATACTAAAAGAAACTAGAAAGTAATAGTACAAAGACTATACATATGTTACAAAAAGTTACCCAAGGTGACCTACCTATGAGTAATACTTCTTGAGGTAGAGCCCATTTCTAGGCTCTGCCAAAGCATTTCCCTCAAAGTCAACCAGACGATAAGCACTCTTTTTTAGAACCTCTTTTATGATGAAGGGTCCGAACCACATGGGTTTGAATTTTCCTACCCCCGGGGGGTCCTTATCTTGGTCATAGACTAGGACAAGGTCACCTTCAGAGAAAACCCAAGGATGAATGGAATGATTATACTGACACTTGACTTTATGTTTATGAGCCTCGTTGGCTAGGGCCACATCACGACGCTTCTCATTGGGCCACTCAAGGTATAATAACCATTCTTCAAGTGGAGAAGTGTCTGGAAATAATTGTACTGACAAATTTAGGGACGGGATCTGACATTCGATAGGCAAGACTGCTTCTAGCCCATAAATGAGTTGAAAAGGTGAGAAACCGGTTGCAGTCTTAATAGATGTTCAATAAGCCCATAATGTCGAGTATAACATCAAATTCCAATTTGAATTGGTTGAGTTGATCATTCGTTGTAGGATGGTCTTAAGAGATTTATTTACAACTTCCACCTGACCATTTTCTTGGGGATAGTAGGGTGACGAATGTTCTTGCCGCAATCCAAGTTTTGATGTTAATTCAGTCATCATCTGGTTCTGAAAGTGACTTCCGTGGTCAGTGACAATCTCTCTCGAGATGTCAAACCTTGCTATTATCTGGTTGAATAAAAAGAGAGATGTAGTATCCCCATCATCTTTAAACATTGGCATAGATTCAACCCACTTTGTGAAGTAGTCTACAGCTACAATGATATAATGGTTCCCCCTTGTTGAAGGAGGGTTGCATGTAGTGTAATCAATCCCCCACTTGGTGAAGGGACCAACTGTGATGATAGGAAACATGGGAGCAGGATGTACCCTCATCTTTCGAGAGAAGATCTGACACTGGTGGCACTTCTTGACCGATTCGATACAATATTTGATTAGTGTGGGCCAAAAGTAACCTGCTCGTTAATTTTTTTGGGTTGTTGCCAACCCAGAGAAATGACCGCCACATGGTCCGGTATGGAAATCGTTAAGCACGATAACTGCTTCTTCGTGAGTGAGACATCGACGTAGGATGCAGTCTACACCTCTTCGATACAACGTATCATCGAGTATGAGATAATTCTTGGCTTGATGGCGTATACGGCGATGCTCATCACGAGAAGAAAAGGTGGGGCACTTCAAAGTCTGTAGATAGATAAGTATATCTCCATAACAAGGATCTGAATATGCGATCAAAAACATATATCCTCTGATAGGAGACTCTTCGAGCACAACATCACCTGACTTAACCGGAAGTTCCGAAATAAGTTCTGTGAAGACTAGTGACTTTTTGGATTTCGCTGCAACGAAATCTAAGTCAAATTCCTAGAGGATGACTATCCATATACTGATCTTTCCACCTATTACCCGTCATGTCAACATGTATTGAAACAGATTCACAATGGCAATGACGATGGTCTTGTGAAACAGAACATAATGACAGAACCGTTGAATAGCATGGGTTGTTGCCAACACAAGTTTTTTGATATGAGAACAATTGAGTTATGGTCCAACTAGGCCTCGACTCAGGTAATAGATCACATATTATAAGAACAAATCATCTTCCTAAACTAATACCATGTCGATGGCGGACTTTGCAGAAGCCAAGTATAATAAGAAATCTTTCTTATAGTTGGGTGGCCGAAGCAGAGGGGCAATTGTGAGGGAATGTTTCAATGCATTGAAAGAGCATTGAGTGACATCATCCTAATGAAAAGGAACGTCTTTCTTCAGTAAGCGCATAAATACCTTTGTGATCTCGACATAGTTGGTGATGAAATGCCTTAAAAAATTTGCCTTGCCCCGTCGACTCTGAAGTTGAAGGATTGTGCGTGGGGGAGGCAACTAAATTATTGCCTCAACCTTGAGAGGATCGACCATGATCCTTATTGTTGACACTATAAAACCTAACCATCGTACTGATGTTACGCAAAAGCTGCACTTGTTTGGATTCAAGTGAATCCAGAAGTAGCGGCATCGCTCAAAGATAAGTCAGAGGTGTGTAGGATGATCCGTTCTCTTTCGAGATCGAGATGCTAAATAATCTAAATAGGCCTCGACTATATGCTTGAGATCATGGAAAGAAAAATACATGGCTCGCTGAAAGGTCGCTCTAGCATTTTTGAGACCAAAGGGCATCTTACGATACATGAATGTAACCCATGGAAAAATGAATGTTGTTTTGTGTTGGTCTTTGAGTTTGATTTGTATTTGATTATATCCCGAAAAAACCGTCCATGAAAGAGAAGGCCTTGCAACCTTCACATTCATCAATTATCTGGTTGAAGAATGGTGTGGCAAAATTATCTTTTGGAAAGGCCTTGTTCAAATCATAGAAGTCCATACATACATGAATTGTGCCCTATTTCTTATTGACCGGCACATGATTTGACACACATTGGGTCAAATGGATAGGATAGATAAAGATGACTTTTAGCAGTTTCTCAACTTCAACCTTAATGGTTGGTGCTTTCCTGGGTTTAACTGGATGAAGCTTCTACCAAATAGGCTTGGCATCTGGATAAGTTGTGATTTCATGTTCGACTATTTTTGGATCAATGCCTGGCATTTCCTCGTAAGACCAGGAAAAAACATCACTGAATTCTTTAAAAAGATCTGTGTAGATTTGAATCTCTCTAAGGGAACAGTCAGCTCCGACGAAAACATTCTCCACGACGCCAAGGTTTCTGGAGATATTAATCGGTATGGTCTCAGCGATAGTTTCCATATTACCCTCGACATAAGCCTCATGTGTAGCTAAGGGATTAATAGGACAAGACCTATCTCCAGTCATAGTCAAGGTGAATTCTCCAGCTTTGATTCTTCTTAACTCTGGGAGGAAGTATGATCTGTGATGAAGATCGTCCCAGGGTTTGTCCAGACTAGTCATTGCTTCAATTATTGCTTTGTCGGAAGGCAAGACTAAGTCTAATGAATCGGTGTCAGTGAGATAGCCTTGAGCCCAAATAGGCTCTAGAAGAGGATCTAACTCTTGTGCAGGAGTTGGATCTATGTCAGTCAAAGTTTGTTGGACTAAAGAGTACGTGACTTCGGCTGCGGACAAAGGCATGGACATGCTAGGGTGCCCTGTCCCTTCCATCATGGCCGATGGGGAAGGAAGTATCCATGGATCATTGAAGTAAGTCATGCAAAACAATGAAACCTAGAAAATATCAACCTTATGGTGGTCAAATATGAACTTGACATCACCTTGAGGGGGCTGGTAATTGAAGGTACCCATCAAAGATGGGCACAAACCAACCCCTACATTAACTACGCCTGGTTGGGGATTATCAATCATCGGGACCGCGGATACCCCCAATGAAGGGTCGGTTCTATAGAAAGACAATTGATCAATGGTTACAATTCGATCTTCGTGTGGAAATAACAAGACCCAGAAAACTATAGCAACCACTGCTTTCATGGCATAAGTCCAACTCCTTCCGAACAAAATATTGTAGTCGAGGGATGCATTGACTACTTCTACCTTGATGCACACGGTCTTCCCTCCTAACTGCACGGGGAAAGAGGGAATGATACCATGTGGTCAGAATGAATGACCGTCGAAAGCAATGATAAGAGTAGGTGACAGAGACAAAATGGGTTGGCCAATGGCCTTCCAACATGCCAACAACATAATGCATGTCGAGGCACCCTCAACAACCACCGTGCAGAAAATATTTTGAGTAAAATTTTTCATGGGGTGAGCCACTACTATCTAAAATGCTACGTGGTAAGGCAGATGAGGTTTTAAGTCGGTTGTATCTAGCATGATTGTACCCGGATTACAAGTCTCGGTAGATCCTAAAGCGGCTAACAAAGCTTTCCTCTAAGAAGGGTAGCTTTGGAGGACCTCCAAAGAGGACATCGCATAAGGGGTTTGAGACAAATCCTCCACCACAGAATAGTTTTGGGTGGCCCTTGCGTTTGGGTTGTGAGAATATTTCTTGAACGCGCCTTTTGGGATGCATGTCATTGTTTCGCCTAAAGTCTTCTCGATCTGGAGAGGAAAAGATGGGATTTTGGCTTCTTTGCCCTTCTAAGAAGTTCTTGGTTTACTGTAGTCATGCGCTCTGGTCGATATAAAAGCATCACCCTTCATCATATATACATTCATGGATGCGGGATTGTTTGAATATGGAGAGGGTCCTTGACTTCCCCCTTCTGCGCTTGTAGAGGCTTGGGTTAGGTTTTGCCCATGTTGAAATGGATTGGTTAACATGGTAGGCTATTGTTATGTCACAAACTTTTGGGCCTTTGCAAGCCGAGGACATTGGTGGGTCGGGTGGTCTTCCACGCATATTTTGCATAGATACCTTTCCTTTCGTTTCTCAGTGTTGCACCCACCAACATGATTAGTGGGTTTCTTATCCCCCTTACCCTTCTTTCATTATTTTTTCTTTCCTTCAGGCTTCTCAGTGGCCTTTGGATTTGTCGATTGCACTGTGTGTACATCCAACATTTGGGTAGGGGGAGCAACCAAAACAATAGTTTGGATGGCCGTTGTGTGTAGTATAGACAATTGTTGAAATTGCTTCATCAGTTGCTCAGCGGGATTTGTTTGTGCTAAACGAACAATACCATCGGCATGTGGTCCAGCTCTCTGTCTGGTTTTATCAAGTATTGAGCGTGGCACATCTGGCAAGATCTCGTATAATAAACTGGACTGAGAGTAGATTAGCTCAAGCTGTTGAGCTCTCATGATGGCATATTCTTCGGAAAACACTCCCGACATTGCGATGTCTTTGGATAACTGTGGGACCAAAGACTTAAGGAACCACTCAAGAAGGAATGCTGGTGGGACTGACACCTTAATTAAACTCTTTTGGTGTCTCCATTCTTGGATGTGATCAGAGATATGGTCTATTTTTGTCTGCGCGAAATTGGCCAACAATTTTTTGCGAGCTCCGTATCTCATAGGTAATTGGAAATGGTTTAGGAAAGCCATTGCCAATTCACCGAAGGAAGAGTATCTTGAGCGGTCGAGATGAATGTATCATTTCGTGACACTCCCAATGAGAGTACGTTGAGACAATCACAACTACATAGAGTCATATTTCAACAAGTTATATGAGCACCAAAGATGGAAGGTGGTCACATGATCTCCCAAATATTCATTAGGCTTGGCTTCGAACTTTGGTATGTACGAAGGAAACTTCGTCGGCATAGGGGGCCAATGCAGATCGTGACAGATAGGTTCATTCAACAACCTTGTTAAGTTTGGCAAATGCAAGGTTGCCAGGAAAGGTAGTTTGGGTTGTTGGTGATAACCATGGAAAGAGGGACCTGGAGTTTGACTGACACCAGGTTGCCAGGAAAATTTTGGCTATTGGCCTGGGTTCTGGTAAAAACCATGGCCATGACCAGCGTATGGATTCTGTGTGTGAGGAGACATCATCGACTGATTCCGAAAATAGGATGTAGATGGTTGGGCATGCATTACATTCAGAGGACTTTGGGAAGGGTTGTCCCATGTCGATCCCATGGGCATAGGCATAGTACCTTGTCTAGGGTTCCATTGGTTGTGAAAATAATTTCCCTAGATCAACATTTCTGACGAGGGAACTGATCCCTGCCAAGAATTCCAAGGTCCTGATGCGGAAGAAGTTCTTGGGTTTTCCCCCTATGCAGGAATAGTACCTTGCATAGGAATAGGTTGTCCGTAACTGGGGTTGCCCCTAGTCGGGAAAGAAGTTGATGAGAAAGAGTTGTTACCAAATGCACCGAACAAAGAAAACAATGTCGAACCGATCGACATGTTATGAGAAGGTGGTCCTTGACTCCCTGCTCCAAATAAACTATGGTGCGTGGGTGGCCCATCGGATTGCTGGTGGGTGCCTCCAAGTGAAGGGGAAGAAAGAGGTATATGACCTCCCCCATAAGGGAAAGTGTTAAAAGGAGCTGAAGTGCCCCCCATGTGTCCTTATAGAGGAGCATTAGAGCTGCCTACCCCTAGACCTAAATTTTGTAAAGTGGAGTAGGAAAGTACATGACTTGTACCTGAGCTAGGCATCCCATATGAGAATGGAGGGCCTGTCGCACTCGGTGTGAAAGGGGCAGTGGCCGCCACCATAGAAGGTATTAGACCATTGCTCAAGTTAGAGGCATTCAATACCATGGTGGCTCAGACTGGTGACGATGGGTTAGGAGGTGAAAAATCCCCTGTGGTGACAACCGTAGTGGGAATTGAGGAATTCCCAGAAGAAGTGGCAGCATTTGTTTCCATTGTTGCGTGCAACATTGTCTGGCACTTGTAAGGATGAATCGGTATGATGATGGGTGTTGAAAGATCAGTGTTTGGAGTTTCGAATGGACCAAGATCTTTCACTCCAAAGTCTAAAATGGTTGTTTCCTCCATATGTTGGTCGGGTACAATTTCTTGTGACTCGGTCGCTTCAAAAGATTCTTGTTGGTCTAGCTTTCTCCTTAGTGGTGGCAGAGGTGGCTCCAGTGTAACTGATGATAGGCCTAGAAGCCTTCGTGATCGACAGAGCTTGTGATCCTCCACTGTGTGAGAATATCAAAGACACACTAGGGATTTCTATTCGTTCAAAAAACAACACACACTAAAAAGGCCCCTCCAAGATAAAGCAAGAAAACACTAAACTAGTTGGAAGAACAGTTACAACAACCAACACTAGAGAAAATTATCGGTGCAAGTGCAACTCGAACACGAAAGCACCCTTTGGGTATACTCTGCAAAGTGTGGCCCGATGTTTGTCCTAGGTACCACGGTATACCCCCGCAGTCACCTTGTATGTCTCTAAAAGATAGGCAACTAGGTTTCTAGCGCGTGAATAGTCACCAGGTAGGTACAGTCGAAAGTCGGGTAGACCAAAATGAGAAGGGTATCGAGCCTGAAGCCTATCAAGGGTATCGAAGGCAAGTGGTCTGGAAGACAACTGAGGACCTTGAACGGATTTGAGACCCACGAAGCTCCATGGGAAATGCAATCGACGGAATCCCAAGACAAGCCATCTATATGTGTTCTCCACTACGATTGGTCCAACTTTGGAGGGGTTATCTCTGCTACCTTTCCGCACGTGACCTCGTGTTTATCCCCTGTGTTAGAGGGGGGTCCCGGATAAATTTCACGATACTGGACTTTGACACTCCCTAAATCAGAATCCAATGTTTGATTTAATGGCCTTGAAGAGTTTCCTCTCCAACCTAATTCAAGGCCCTAACCCTAAACTAGTTGGTTGACCCTACAAACATAAAAAATCTAGTGAATTTTAGATTTAGTGTTAATTTTTATGGCTTGTCGTAAGTCAAAGGTTATGAAAGTGAAACTAGTGACGCTTGACAGACTAAAGAAAAATAAACAGAAAGCTGGAAGCAAAATAACTTCTCTTGACTCAAATCTTAAACAACTTTTCAAACTAAATTTTTTCTAAGATCTTTGAATAGCAAACTCAAAGTAGGATTTCACTCGACTATGAGCTACTTATGATCTACGTAAACCATCCAGAATTTATGAAAGCAAAGGCTTTTCCCTGGTTATTAATGCAAAACAACACTATTTAACCAAACAAAGAAATAAAAGTTTTTTTTTTATTTGAATGCTCACAAAGCAAAAAGGAAAAATATCAACAAGTAAAAACCAAGAAAACTTCTGGCCTAAGTGCAGATCGTAAAGAGTCACTTTAAAAATCACACTCAAGCAAATTAAAACTAGACTCTCACACTTGTTTAAAAACCCTATAAAAAGAAACTTTTAAGGAAAACTTCTTAATGAAAAAGAAAGCTATTGCTATGATCAAACCTAAATTACTAACTGCTATGACAGAGATCCAAAAACCTGAGAGGTATAACTCTTGTCAAAGGAAAGGATGATTGCCTCACCTTCAACAAAATTTTCTCCACAAGCACACTGCTGACATTTCAACAACAAGTGTGTGCACATGAGTTGTGTAAAGTTAGAGTGTGTGTACACACGTGCTGGCCTTATACAAGCTGCGTGTATCTCTGAAACTCTAAGGCAAATGAAAAGGCCAAGAAATCCATCCCAGGAAGAGACTACTAGTACTGAGAACCAGGATCTCTTGAAGACTTGAACACTTACTTTAACAAAAAAAAGAAAACAATTCAAGGAAAACTTTATAGAACAAACCAATATGAGGTGAAACCTAAGCTATAGACTGCAAATAACAAAGACTAGAAAGAGTTCCAGAAAACCTCTGAGAAGGACTATTTCTGATAGGGGAGAGGATGACTGCCTCTCTAAAAGAAATTTTCTAGAATCATACACACGACTGACACTTCCTCAGCTAGCGTGTACACGTGGGTTGTGAGAAGGTAGGGCATGGGTACACGCGTGCAAACCTTATACAGGCCGCGTGTACCTCTGTGGGTCTCGAAAAAAAATTGCAGTCAAGCAAAGAAACATAGATAACTGGTATGGAAGACCAGAATCTATGTTAGCTTAGACTTTTGCAGAAACTTCAAAAATAGGAAATGAAACCAGTTCTTAAAAATACCCAAGAAAAAACATTCCGAGAAACCCTAGAGATCCCCAGTATGGTCGCCAATTCTATTGTGGGTGGGAAATCCCTCCTACGGACTAGCACTAAGGGTTTTATCATGCATGTAGAAATGACCTAAAGATTCTTACTTTTTACTATCATCCCATGCCTAGACCCCCATTACTCATATGTAAATACACGGCTCAAGAGATTAAGTTGACGTACCTTATTCTTTGTGTTTGATGTCGATCCTTTTTCACACTTGGTTGTTCTTTGACTGCAACTCTCCTCCCAATGTTGACCTGCATTCACTAAAGACAAACAAAGAAATCCACATACATTTGATCTATGAACTAACGGGTTAGATATTTAATCAATCATACAATCAATATTCCAATAATGACAATCTCATATGGTGGGACAGGAAAAGTAATTATTTTATTAACTTCACAATGATACCTTACAATGATAAAGTTAACTACTGCTCCTCGATCCTGGTTCTAGGCTCTTCTTCCACTGTCTTCCAACAGATTTTCTCTATACTTCTCTTTACAGAAGGATGGATAAAGGTTGGGACAAAGGGAATGCTCAATCAGGTATAGTTTCTTTACTATGATTCTCCTCCTTTCAAATGGGACCCCTAACCCTTCTTTTATAGGCTAGAAGAAGCTAGGTATTTGGTCGAGTGACCGACCATGCATGGACGAAAGGTTTAGTTAACTTACCCAAAGTTGTGTGTTCCATCAGCAACTTTCCTTTTTCTGTGCTTTTGTAGGTACACGCGGGTTGTCTTGGGTCAGCTAGCATGTACACACGTGCAGTAATGGAGAAGACGCATGGGCCTTTATAAAATGGGTTTTTAAGAAGAGTTGTTCAGTAGTGTTTTGGAAAAGAAGGAATCTAAGATGGCCTGATGCCAGGTAAGCATGTCTGGTGCAAATTAGGGTTATAACAGTTGGGCGCTCACTTTTTTATGTGCTTTACTAAGGTTGCGATGGAGATCATTTGAATATGTAGAATATTCTAGTATAACCACCATATTGGAAATCTCATTGATGTATATGTCGTCACATAGATCCACTATGTATTGGTTTGTGGCTATGTCTTTTTCATATCATAGCTCCACTATGTATTCTTTCCTAGCTATGATAAAATCATGTCGTGGAGGTATGGATCCACATTGTATCTCCAGTGGCCATATCCTTAATCAATACTTTCATTGATTCACAGTGTATTTTTCGGTGTCCATACTTTGATTTAGTTTACTCCAAGCATAGGTATTCATGCCTCAAGGATGATACATATATACTTTTTTTTATGTTTGTTTACAGTTTGCGCAAGGATTTCCTACTCCAACTCCCTTACATTAATATTTTGTAAAGTGTTTCAACCATGAGTTTCTCCTCTCACCTCACACTTTAGGGGCATCTGTTACACACCAAATTCCCACACTACTAAGTGTTGTAAGTGTCGTAAGTTCGTATGCACCTTACTAAGTGTCATGTACACTTTATCAAGTGTCATATGCACCTTCTAAGTGTCTAATCCACTTTATTAAGTGTTGAAACTTTGACACTATGGAAGAAAATTTGTCATAATCCTTAATTAATGTGGAGGAGAAGAACTCATCATGATAAGGTCAAACAACTACTTTTTACCTTGAGATTTTGACAATTTTGAAGGTCAATGCTCCCCTACCCATGTATAGGGAGATTTGAAATGTACAAAAGAACAAGTGGTAGACATATTCACAAAACCACTTCCACGGGAATCCTTTGAATATCTTCGCCAGAGACTTGGAGTTATTTCTACTCCAAAATGAATGATTTTTGAATGCTTATTTGGTTTCACTTGTTTATGGTACAGGTTGATTACAGATTGTTTGGTATAGGTTGGTGCATGGTTGATGCACTTGTTTATAGTATAGGTTGATTACAGGTTTAGGTACAGGTTGATGCATGTTTGATGCATGGTTCAGGTTTATTGGTACATTTTTACAGCAGTATATGTCACAGTGATAGTGTGACAGTGGTTCCATCATTCTACTTCTACTTCAGGGTGGTTGGACGGGGCAAGGACACATGGTTGTATCCACCTTCCGGTTGTAGCCGGAGAACATAGGGGGCTGTAGCCTCCTTCTATTTGTAGCCAGAGAATTGGGGAGTTGGACCTTCCCTCAGGTTGTAGTTTGAGAAACTAGGGGGTTGGAGCCTCCTTCCAGTTGCAGCTGGAAAACAAAGGAAGTCGGTGCTTCCAATGAATGTAATTCTTCAAGACATATAAGATAAATCATTTCATGGTTTTCTCCCGATTCGGGTTTCCACGTAAAACACTGGTGTACTGTGTATGTGTGTGATTGTTCATTTCTTATTTCTCATTATTGGATAATAATTCTACATTGATATAACACTTGGATAATTTGGAGAAAAAATATTATAATTACACTATTATTGATTCACCCCCCCTCTCAGTAATCCAACAATTGGTATCATAGAAGGTTCCTTAAGAAATCAGTTTAACCATTGAAAGGTAGATCATGGAGAGTACCAACTCATATAAAAATGGAATACCACACTTTGATGGACATAAGTATTATTTTTGGAGCATAAGGATGAAGACATATATACAAGCACAAGGGTTTAAAATTTGGCAATCAATTGTAGATGGATACACAGTACCAACAGTTCCACCAAAAAATGGAAAAGCAACGAAACTTGGCTAGATTAATTCCAAAGCTACAAATGCACTTTTGAATGGTCTCAGTGAAACAATATTCACCAAAGTTGCACATTGTAAATCCGCCAAAAAGATTTGGGACAAGCCTCGAAATATTTATGAAGGAGATACAAAAGTCAAAGCAGCAAAACTTCAAACTTACAGAGGTCATTTCGAACAACTAAAAATGAAGGAAGATGAGAATATTGCAGCCTACTTCTTAAGAGTTGATGAAACAGTGAATGCAATCATAGGATTGGGAGAAGAAATCGAAGAATCTGTAATTGTTCAAAAGGTACTAAGATATCTTCTTGTGAGATTCAACCCTAAGATATCAGCACTAGAAGAAATATTGGATCTGAACTCAATAAGAATGGATGAACTGCATGGAATATTCACAACATATGAAATGAGAACTGAAAAGGAAAATCCAGATGTAAAAGAAGCAGCCTTCAAAGCATCCAAAATATCAAAGAAAAAGAAAAAGGAACAAGAATAATATAGCAGTAGCAACCACGCCTTCAAAGATGATGAAGAAGTGACCAACTTCATGAAAAGATTGAACAAGGGAACCAATGGTAGGTATAGAGGTAAGCTTCTTTTAATTCGTTTTAATTGTGATGGTATTAATCATTTTTCTAACAAATGTCCTCATAAGAAAAAGAGAAATGATGAAGGTTACTCAAAAGGGAAACACACATATAAAGGCAAAAGAAATACAAAGAAATATTTCAAGAAAAGTTTATGCATCAAAGAAGACATCTCATCATCAGATGAAGATGAAATCAGTGACAGTGAGAGAGGAAGAGTTATATTCATGGCAGTAAAAGATTCTGACAAAAAAGACTCAGAAGAAGAATATGAAGAAGTTGAACAAGGATATGAAGAAGTCAAATACATAATTGAAGAGGCATAAGTTGACTATAGAGAAGTAATGTGTGCCATAGAAGTTATCAAAAGAGAAAAGAAGAAAAACAAGAAACTCCAAGCAGAACTAGACAAGAAAAAGGACACTTGAGAACTAGAAAAAATGATCACAAGATTGAAGGTTCAAATAGAAGAAGATAAAAGAATTGAAGAAGCACTCAAATAATAACTAGAAGAAAAGGACAAGATCATTGGAAACTTGGAAGCAGAGATTGTCACACTAAGAAAGGATATTCAAAAAAAGAAAAATATGCAGAATAGCTCAAAAGTTCTAGATGATATTATTAGTAGTCAAAAATCTCATCTTGACAAGTCTGGACTTGGATACAATCAGACAGAAAAGGGATCAAGCTCCAAAACAACARAGAAAKAAACAAATCCAAAAACCTATGCAGAAACAATCAAAGGGGATAGGAAGATGTACAAGGAAGATTACAGGGACACTCCTCCAYTGAGAAGATTCAGATTTCAGAATCAACAACAGACAGATAGGCCTCAAGAAGAAGAAGGATTCATAAGAGCACCTTCTTTCAGAATATCTTCAACTCCCAGGTATCAAACTATATTTTTTGGTTTATGTTATTCATGTAATAATTTTAGACATAAATCTATGAATTGCAGAGCTAACAACAGGAACAATAACAACTTTGAGAGTCATACACAAAGGGGTTACTCAAGAAGACCTAGTGAAAGACAAAGAAGAAGTTACAACATGTTTGAATCTTTGAACACTGAAGTGGAATGTTACAAATGTAACAATTTTGGACACGTGGCCAAAAATTGTAGAATGATAGTCCCTCCTAAATAACCTCAACAAAATAACAACAGTCAAAGACAAGAACCTCAGAAAATGACATGGATAATAAAGCAAGATTAGTATAGCAATGAAGAATGCACACTCGCTCTACAATCTAAGTAGAAGAAACATGGTTGGTATGTTGATAGTGGGTGTTCAAAACACATGATAGATGATAGAGACAAATTTCTTACACTGCGAAAGGAAATAAATGGATGAGTCTCCTTTGTAAATGATAATTCAGCCAAAATCATTGGAGAACGTATAGTCTGAATTGGGAATGAGAATAGAAACACACAAAATGTTCTACTGGTAGAGGATATGAAGCATAATCTTCTAAGTGTTATTCAAATGTGTGACCAAGGTCATAAAGTTACTTTCGATTCACAAAAGTGTGAGATAAGAAGAGTAGGTTCAGGGAAATTGGTCGGTACAGCTGCAAGAACTTCAAACAACATACATGTGTTAAGTGAAATTGGAAATGAAAAGTGTTGTCTAGGAAAGGAAGAGGAAAGTTGGCTATGGCACAAAATAATGGGTCACATTCATTTTGATAACCTTGTCAAAGTCAACAAAAGAGAAGAAGTCAGAGAAATGCCCCAGATCACGAAACCAACCAACACTGTATGCAAGCATTGTCAACAAGGAAAGCAAAGAAAGACCAGGTTTAAATCAAAGGAATATTCAACAACAAGACCACTAGAAATTGTGCATATTGATCTAGTTGGACCAACTAAAACAAAGGGCTTAAAATATGAGAGATATTTTATGTTATTAGTTGATGATTAGATAAGAATGAATGCAGTTTGCTTTCTCAAGAACAAGTCGGAAGATTTTGAAAACTTCAAGATCTACAAGGAAATGGTTAAAAATGAGATGGATTCAAGAATTAAATGCTTGAGATCTGATAATGGAGGAGAGTTCACTTCAAAGGAATTTATGGACTACTACAGTAGTCATGGAATAAAAAGGAAATTCTTCGTTGCTAGGACACCTCAATAGAATGGAGTTGTTGAAAGAAAGAACATGACAGTACAAGAAATGGCTTGAACAATGATAATGGATTCCAAATTGACAGATATATTTTGGACATAGTCAGTGCATACAACATTTCACATTCAAAAAAGAGTAATGCTCAGAAACAACACTGATAAAACTCCCTAAGAGCTATGGAAAGGAAGAATAGCAAATGTGAAGCACTTCAGAGTTTTTGGAAGCAAATGCTACATCAAAAGAGAAGATGGAAGAATGGGAAAGTTTGAATCTCATGTGGACAAAGGAGTACTTGTTGGTTAATCAAGTACAAGGAAAGCATACAAGTGTTACAATCTAAGATTGAAAAAAGTTGTGGAAAGCATCAACGTAACAATTGATGAAACAGGTAGACCAAAATCAAAGGAAGAAGAAATCAAATCAATGGAACAACTTTTCGAAGAAGAAGAAGCAGAAGATGAAGTAAAAGAGGAAGATGAAGAGACTCCGATAGAAACATAAGAGCAAGTTCAACAAGTATCTCCAAAGAAACCTAGCAAACGAGTACAGAAGAATCATCCTTCAGATCAGATTATTGGAAACAAATATGTAGGAGTTGAGACTAGAAGAAAAATACATTCACCGGAACAAACACACCTAGAACTCTTATCTACAATTGAACCAAACTGTTTTGAAGAAGCCAACAAGGATGAATTTTGGAATAAGGCCATGAATGAAGAATTGGATCAAATAGAGAAAAATGACAATTGGGAACTAGTTCCAAGACCAAAGAATAAGAATATGATCAACATAAACTGGGTTTTCAGGAATAAATTAAATGAAGATGAACAAGTTACAAGGAACAAAGCTAGATTGGTATGTAAAGGATATGCACAGATTGAAGGAATCAAATTTGAAGAGACATTTTCCCCAGTTACTTTTACCCTATGCATGCTCCAAAAATGTTAAAGTATATCAGATGGACATGAAATCAAATTTTATGGATGGGGAACTTGAAGAAGAAGTCTACATTGAACAACTAGAAGGATTTCAATTGTCAGAGAACACAGATTATGTGTGTAAATTAAATAAGTCCTTGTTAAAATTGGATCCTAAAGCATGGTACTCTAGACTGGATAAGTATCTGCAACAGGCAGGGTTTAGAAAAGGAAGTGCAGACAACAACCTCTACATCAAGGTAAGTGAAGGTAATATTTTATTAATTGAAGTTTATGTTGATGATATTATTTTTGGTAGTGATGATGATAGGTTAAGCCATAAATTTGCAAAATATATGCAGAATGAATTTGAAATGTCATTACTTGGAGAACTATCCTTCTTTTTGGGACTTCAGATACGTCAAAGCAACCAAGGAATATTTATATCTCAAACCAAGTATATCAGAGAAATGCTAAATAGGTTTGGAATGGAAGATTGCAAACCAGCTATCACTCCCATGCAAACCAGTTTCAAGTTAAGAAAAGATGATGATTCGAAGTCTACAGATCAGAGGCAATAAAGGTCAATGATTGGCAACCTATTATATGTGACAACATCTAGACCAAATGTAATGTAGGCAGTTGGATAGGTGGCACGATTTCAAGCAGAACCAAAGGATTCACATGTGTTATCAGTGAAGAGGATTTTCAGATATCTCAAAGGAACATAAGAGTTTGGATTATGGTATCCAAAAGGAAAGGATCTATCACTTATTGCCTACACAGATGCAGATTGGGCAGGTTGTATTGATGACCGATGAAGCACCAGTGGAGAAGTGTTATACTTGGGTGAGTGTTTAGTATCATGGATAAGCAAGAAACAATCATCAATATCTTTATCTACAGCTGAGGCAGAGTATATTGTAGCAACATCATGTTGTACATAGGTTCTTTATATGAAACAAACTCTAACATATATACAAGTTGAGTATGATGAGCCCATTCCAATCTATTGTGATAATACAAGCACCATCAGTATCTCAAAGAACCCGGTGATGCACTCCAAGATGAAGCACATTCCAATAAAGTATCGCTTTCTACGTGAGCAGGTTGCAGAAAATAACATCAGAGTTGAGTATGTGGGCACAAAAGAACAAGTGGCAGACATCTTCACAAAACCACTTCCACGGGAATCCTTTGAATATCTTCGCTAGAGACTTGGAGTTATTTCTACTCCAAAATGAATTCTTTTTGAATTATTATCTTATATGTCTTAGATTTACACAAAGAATCACCATAAGAAGATAGTCCAGTCAGGGGGAGCAACCTTGGATGGAAATATACCTTTTCCATTGAGGACAAAGTGGGAGAGATTTATCAGATGTAGAAGACAGAGGAATGGTTCCAAGGGGAGCATATTTATCAGATGCAGAGGATAGAGGCATGGTTCCAAGGGGAGCATGAGTGATATGATTTCAATATTGCATCAGAGTGTTGTCATCAATGCCAAAAGGGGGAGATTGTTGATTAAGGTTGGTTTTCATTGATGTCAACCCTTGGAGAAAGCCCCGCAGCAAAAAGGTTTAGGTAATGGACCCAAGATTGTTTGATGTAAATATGACTCATTATTGTCTTGTCATGGATGATAAGAAGTAAATATGGATGAACTCCAAAGTGGTCCCCTTATGGTGAAAGCCCCCACGGGAAGACGCTTTGCAAAGTAAGAGAACCCATGCTTAATTATGGAATAATGAGATGAAGGACAATGAATTTGTCAAGGAAACTATCCTATATGTATAGTTATTTTCATGCCATTTCCGGTGGTACGTGGAACGTCACATAACTCCTCACGGTTAGAGAGTTATAACCATGTGAAGTTGGAGAACCCAGGTTTGGGTAATGGACCCAAGTTTGTTTGATGGATAATGGTATGATTTTTTCTATATTTGAAGGTAATACTATTCTAGATGGATAGTACATGTCATTCAATTTCTGGTGGTATGTGGAACGTCACATAACTCCTCATTGTTTGAGAGTTATGGCCTTACGAAGTTGGAGGACCCTCTTATGTTATCTAGAAGCCCCAAAATGTCAAAGTAGTCAAAGTGGTTTAAGAGATTTTAGAAGGTAAATAATAAAGTGAAGTGATGAGTGTACTATAATTCAAAACAAATACAAAATAAATTATTTAAATAATAAATTTAATGGATAAATTAGAAGTGGGTTAACCCTAAAATAAGGAAAGTGGGCAAAGTGACCTAGAAGATGTTTTTAAGGAAGCTACTTGGAGAGTATAAATAAGAGGCAAGGMTCTCTCATTTTAGACACAATTGAGAATATTGAATACCTATAGGTGTCTGAGGTAACCAAAGGATATCTAATCCTAATTTCTAGGGAAAGTGAAGAAAAGAAGGTTGGGATTCAAGGAAGGATAAATTCTTTTGATGATGCTTTCTAAGGTATGTGTTTTTTTGGTCATCTCACCATTTTCGCAGTAACTTTGTTTATAGAATGATTCAGACTGTGAAATTTCTATTCCATTGAGGAAACACATCCAAGTATCTGTGGTAAAAAATTCATCTTGTGGGTCGGTTTTGTTTTGGAGTTACACTCCATGGAAAATAGGGTTTGTGGCTAGTCCCGAAACTAGTCAAAAACAAGTGTTTCAGGTAAAAACGTCATAACTTCTTCATAACAGATACAAATTCAGTAAGACCAAATGTGTTGGTTATAGTATAGTACTTAGTATGCTATGTAACATTTTTAGATCAATACAACAAATATTATGTGTGGGGCACGCTCTACAAGGTCTCTCTCTAGAATAAGCCAAAATTCAGCAAGGTGTGCCATAACTCCTTTTCTGAGAGGTTCCAAGTAGTGAAACCTGGAGGAATTTCAAAAAACACACTGAAGAAAATTGTGTATCAGTTTCAGATATTTATTCATTACTGGTACAAAGTTATGATTATTTCAAGTTAGGGTTGTTGACTAATCCAAAACTAGTCTTGTGAGACTAAAGAAACGTTTGATGAAAATGATAGTCTCTTGTTGTTAAAGTTAAGGAAGGTTTGCAATTATGTGATCATATACACCAGGTCTATTACAGAGTTACAAATCACATTTGGATGATGAAATTGATGAGGTATTTTGGTTGAGGTACAAGTTGGGTACATGGTTGAGACAAGTAGTTGATGAGTTGGCACATACATGAGCTGTATAGTTGATGATGTTGGTACATATTGATGAGTCATAGTTGATGAGTACTTGACACATGATTGGTACATACTTGGTACATGGTTGGTTTCACTTGTTTATGGTACAAGTTGATTACAAATTGTTTGGTACAGGTTGGTGCATGGTTGATGCACTTGTTTATGGTACAGGTTGATTACAGGTTGAGGTATAGGTTGATGCATGGTTCAGGTTTATTGGTACACATTTACAGTGGTATATCTCACAGTGATAGTGTAACAGTGGTTCCATCATTCTACTTCTACTTCAGGGCGGTTGGACGGGGCAAGGACAGGTGGTTGTAGTCGGAGAACATAGTGGGTTGTAGCCTCCTTCTGGTTGTAGCCAGAGAATTGGGGAGTTGGAGCTTCCCTCAGGTTGTATCCTGAGAAACTAGGGGGTTGGAGCCTCCTTCTAGTTACAGCTAGAAAACAAAGGAAGTTGGTGCTTCCAATGAATGTAATTCTTCAATACATATAAGATAAAGCATTCTATGGTTTTCTCTCAATTTGGGTTTCCAGGTAAAACACTGGTGTACTGTGTATGTGTGCGATTGTTCATTTCTTATTGCTCATTATTGGATAATAATTCTACATTGATATAACACTTGGATAATTTGGAGAAAAAGGACTATAATTACGCTATTACTGATTCACCCCCCCCTCTCAGTAATCCAACTCTTATCAATGTTCCTCTACCCATGTACAAGAATCATTGACAATGCTTTGCGCTCCATATGGGGGGAGCATTGAAGTGGTTAGAGGAAGTTTTGGCTATTTTAAGGGCCAACTACGAGATGCTCTTAAGTGGTTTTGGTCGAGGGGTTGAGTCATGAGTTGAGTCACCCATATTCCCTCCATTTTGGGTAACCAAATCCTAACATAAGGAGCTAAAACCTCAACCATTTCCTAAAATCATTCATGGTGGTTAAGCCTCCCGAATCCTATATAATGAGGCCATTCCAAGGTGAAAAGAGGGAGAAAGGATTTCAAAGTGTCAAACTTATGACCTTATGGGAAGGAATCCATTAAATCATCATCATTTTGATCTTGATAAATTTACGCAAGGGTTAGATTGGAGAGCTTGGAGGAGCTACTACAATGTCAACAATGGTTTTTAAGTACTTCACCATGTTTATCCATTAATTTAAATTTGCATATTTCCTTCATGTTTGTGTCTTTGATTCATACATGTCTATTGTTGTAAATTCATCATATTTATATCTATCTTTAGTTGACAATCTAGTGTAGAGGAAGGTGGTTTCTTTGTTTTTCTTGTAGGATCTCTCTTGCACCTAGGAGGTTGGTCAACAAGGTCAGAGGTTGGAGCAGCGAGGAAAACCATTGTAAAAATGTACATTACCCATATCTTTTCTCTTATTCTAATTGTTAAAGTAGATATAAAGGGAAATTAGTTACCATTTGTTTGTCTTTTTTCTTGGATCAAAAGAAACCCGATCGAAGGGGGATTTCACCTATCCGCGGGGGGGATTCACCACAACAAGGTATTTTTCAATATCTAGTGAAATTAGGGGTATTATTTAATATCCCAACATGCTATGACATAGGTACACTAAGTGAATCCACCATGATGGTGATTTTATCATTTCCAAATACTACTCATAACTATTAACAGTCACGTTATTTTTTCTCCATTCATTATAATGAATTCCAACCATATGATTTTTTATTCATTCATTATAATCAATGACAAACATCTTCAATTGGAACCACTCTTGGGTATTATATTCAAGTCAAAGGAATAATTGAAAGACACAAGAACAATTTCTCCCGATAACTTATTCCATAGATAGAAACCTTGTTTCCAAAAAACTCTCCCACTCTGATTCATGAGAGAATTCCATCTTGGGGTTGCCTATATTGGGAGTTTCTTACAATGCATCAAAATAAATTAACATCAAGGAGATGTAACTATTGTCTATGGATTTTGTTGAAGGAAAATAAGGTGTATCTAAGGATCAAAGGTAGAATATCTTGTAGCAATGTAGTTAATGAGAACTAATAGAAATACAAATTTCCAATGAGGCCCATTTATGGATTGTAATCTAGATTCACTGGAGAGAACATTTTGTGTCCTATTTAAACATGTAATAGATCATAACTGTGTAGGTTTTCACAATTAGTCATCATGTTACTTGAACTTTTTGGAAGTAAACTATGTAGATATAAATAGTGCTAATTTATAGATATCAAAAAATCTTTTCATGATTTTGATTCTAATTTTTTCAAAAATCCGAGTCTCTTTGAGACAATCCTCTTCATAGAGTTCTAGAATATGAGTGTGTAGGTTTCCATAGTTATTAATCATGTTTCTTGAAATTTTTGGAAGTAAAATTTGCAGATAACTTTGTAATGTCCAACGTTTCAAGTGCACACTCCACCCATCATCAAGGATAATTGAAGATAAATTGTTAGAAAAGAGTGTTAAGTTAGCACTCTTTTCTAACATTTTAGCCTCAATGATCCCTGATGATGTTTGGATTGTCCACTTGAAACGTTGGACGTTACAAATCTATATACACATTATACTTCAAAAATTTTCAAGAAACATGATTACTAACTGTGGAAACCTACACACTCATATTCTAGAACTCTATGGAGAGGAGTTTCTCAAAGAGACCCAGCTTTTTGAAAAGATCAGAATAAAAATTATGAAAAGAGTTGTTGATATCTATAACTTAGTACTCTTTTCTAACATTATAGCTACAATTTTCCTTGATGATGGGTGTATTATCGACTCAAAATGTTGGGCATTTCAAAACTATCTACAAAGTTTAGTTCCAAAAAGTTCAAGAAACAGGTAATATCTTTCAATTAGCTTGAGTTGTTGGCTTCTTCCTCATTTTCAAGCCTCCTCCTTTTAATTCAAGTGTATGTCAACAAAGCTAAAAAATAACATATGAGGAAGAAGATCTCTTAGCTAATCAAAATAAGTTTAAGGTCTTACTCCAAGACCAAGAATTTGATAAGGTCGTACTCTAAACATGCTATGAATTGGCTCTTTTCTAGTGGCTCAAAATAATGGGAAGTAAACCAACATTTTTTAATCAAAATCTAGTAATAATAAGTTTGGATTCATGGAATTGAAAATATCAGATGTTAACATCACAAACGTTCATTTATAGCAGGGGTATTCAAAGGTGTTGAGTCCATTTTTTCAATAAAACAACAATTTCATCAATACAAAATTATAATTATGGAAAATATTGTGTGGCTATATTTCAATGATGATAAATAAGAAAAGGTAAGAAATGTAGAATTTATCCTTCTTCCTTCACACACACACACAAATTTTATTATAATTAAATAAACAATATCACTTTACATTACAATATTTAATGAATTTATATATTTAAATATGCACTACTTGATATACAACACATTACACAATGTAACACATATTAAATATACACATCATAATAAATATACACCATTTTAGATGGTGAGAAGTTAACACTTTTGGGAGTTTGCACCCATTCCAAGGCACGGTGGTTGTGATGTTGGATGCAACGACATAACCACAAATGTATTAGGATAGGTGCAAACTCCTAAGGGTGCTTAGCGTGATAGGTGAAACTCCCAAAGACACTTAAAGATAGCCATTTCATATATGTCTCTTTCAATAAATGTGTACATTGAAATATACACCTGAGGTTATAATTTAAAAAAAAAAGGATAAGAAAGATCCAAATAATACATCTTTGCATTTGCAAAATTGATTTCTTAATATCCTGGAAATGGGATGTACGAATTATAAAGGAACTTTTTACAATCCAGATCATTAAATATTGCAGACAAAATTAAACTATCCATTAATTCAACTCACCTTCATTTTATTTATCACAACCAAGGATTCACCAAGAACTTGCAAAGTTGTGATATTTTAGACAAATGCAAGATTTACTAATAATTTTAATTCCAACAATTCTACATAATTGTGGGTTCCCAAACCCAATTTTTCTTTAAAATTAAAGCAATGAGTTTCATATAAGTGTATTACACCACCATCCCCATCTTGGGTTCAAATTCCTTGACTTGTCCCATCAAAATATCCCCAATCTATCGATTTATTGAATAGAAATCAACCAGTCTACCTTCGAACCTGCAACCTTAAAGGGATTTTGAAGCCTTCAAAAACTACCCTTATCTAAGAAGAAAATTGAAATAGGGAATATTCTTTTCTTATAATATATCAATGTTCCTTTCTAACCAAATCTCCCAAGAAACTATTCAGGGAATAAACATATATTATTTTAGCTCTTTCTTCCAATGCCAATTTTTAGCACAATCCAATATTGTTCCTCCATTCCATCCACCCATAACTCGAAAAGTTCCCTAAAATTCATCCCAGACAAGATTTGAATATGAACATTTAACTAAAATATGATTTCTAGTTTATATTCCATGTTTGCACATACTACATCCACCTAGGCCCTGCCTACTGCCCCTTTGAAGTACATACTAGGTCAATACTTTTCCTCAAAGTTAGCCACATGAACACCCTTGTCTTCCTTGAAGCCCTCAATTCTAAAGTGGCTTTCACCAACATGAAATGTCACATTTTTGTTCATCCAAGAACATTTCCTTATAACCCAATTTGTTGTGTACTCTCTAAGGAGAATATTTTTTTTACCAAATCAACTCATCCTCCTCTCTTATTTGCAAGTGACTCTTATTTAGATTTTAAACATATGATTTCCACTACACAACTTCATCTCCTTCCAAACTCAAAATCTTAGCACTCGTCTAACCTTGTTTCCAAATGGAAGTATTCAAAGGCTTTGCTACTTGGGAAAGTGAAAAAAAATTCTTCTCATGTAAAGTGGTCGTTAAACCTTCTGATAACCTAAATCCACCTCCACATCTAACCCATGTATTTGCTAATGCTCTAATTTTCCCTCCATTTCCTACCTTCCAAACCAACTGTTTTCCCACTAAGGGAAAGAAAATAATTAAGAATTTCCATATAATTGACACCTTTTGAATATATTTGTGAGGTATTCCTACCCAATGTTCTAAAGTAAGTCATTCTATGTACTTTTGAACTATGACCTACTTCCATATCCCCTCCTTTAAAATCATTCTCCACAAACATATGTCTTCTAGGTAATTGCTAAAGAAATGTATAATTTTAAGTCCACATCTGCTTTTCTCCTTTAGCTTTGCTATAACATCCAATTTGACAAGAGGCTGACCTATTTTTCTCTCTTACAAGTGCATAAAAGTTTGAAGTACTTGCTTCTAATATTCTTAATAACCTCTTTTGAAATGAAGGCTAGGGAGTTCTAGTATATCGATATTACCTCCAAGATGAATTTCACTAGGGTTAACTTCCCCACAAAAGACAACCACCTATTGCACCATTGATTAATTCTATTTTATATTTTCTTAATGCAAACTTGGAAAATATTGAATCCCTTGTTCTACAATATCATTAAACTTCTTGGATTTACTTCCATCTTGCATTTGAAATTCCTAGGTTGTATTAATATTATTTTTTGGTTGGAAAAATTTTGGTGTTCTTATCCCCTTGTTTCAAATGACAGAGCCCTACTTTTAAATATCCATTTAGTTTTTTTCCATGCTAGAAGGTTTTTTTCATGGGGGATTCACTACAAAACCAATACCATATCATGTGGGTTCATATTGGGGGTTTAAAGATAGTTAGAATTTAATTCAATTAAATAGATGGTATATTTTTTAAAACTAAAATAGGTGTATACAAATTGGGGGTGGTTTTGACCAACCATTTGTTATTTTTATTTTTCTTGGGGGGAAGGGGGGAAGGTTGCGAGGAGAGTTAGAAATCAAAGGAGATCTGTCTTTGTGATTTTTTAATGGAAATGAAGAATATCATGACAATATAGGGTGATACATATATAGCCCTTGTACCTTGTTATCACCATAAAAATTTATGTGTGAAATCCATCTTTCAAGACTTAGCGAGGTACTAAACTGATGTGGAGGTGTGAAAAACTAGAGGATAGGGCCAAATCTAGCGGTAGTGCAGATTTGATGAGACCCAATAGGTCGCATATCGCAGGCACTACATATCAATGGTCGGGGATCTTTTCAAGGAGATGAGTTGTGTGGAAAATAATTCCCAAAATCGGGTCGAAAATTAAACCACGGTTTGGGGTCAGGACCATGTCGCGCCACTAGATGCATTTTGGGGCGAGAAGTGAGTTTCCCTAAACCACTTCCTTATGCTCCCGAAATCGGGAAAGTATATAAAAGGGGTGTTTGTCGTTATTTTATTATTTTTCAAATAGTAGAACGTTGAAAGTTGGCACGACCACTCCATTCAAACTAAAGATCAACAATACGCCAAGCTCTTGCCTTTTTCGCTCGTTTACAGGGATTTTTCATCACCACCATGGACCCTATCATAATGTCAGTAGCAGAGCAAGAACCCATGTCAAACAAGGAAGCCCTAATTGACCGAGATTTGGATGTTTTTGACACTGAAATCACCATTTCTCCCATCTCCGTGTCCAAAGCTAATATGTACGATAATGTATGGAAGCAGATACCCTTCCTTGAAGCAATCCAGGCCACTATAGTCCCTTAAGTTGTCAAGGTTGCATTCCCTTTCCCCAAATTCATAGGATGGTGCGTAGAGAAATATTCACAGGAAGAGAAAGTTGTCATCAATAAATAGGGGTCTGAGGTCCTATGTAGGGTAGAGAGTCTATCAATTCGAGGTTCCCTTGGCATACCATATCCCTACTCCGCAGTTTTTGAACCCTTCAAGGAAGAAAATCTAATTAGGGTTTGCAGGGAGTGTCCATAAGAAGTCAAAGACCTATTCTTACAGAAAATTGTCAAACCAGAGTATATTTCTGAAGGTTTGTCCCTACCAATGAGTGTTAGTGTCATGGTTATTGAAGGCCAATGGGTTTGTTCCCTACTGAGTCAAATTTTAGTTCTAGATAATGAAAAGAATGTGGTCGAGGTCATGTTGGGTTTTTTGTTGTCATTTTTTCAATTAGAGTCTATTATGTCAATATGTATCGGCTTCGATAAATTCATAGCTGATAATATCCCCAAACAACTAGTGAATTTTCGATCACTAAGACATTTCAGATATTACACATACTTGTTGAAGATTTTCCTGCAGACAAATAAGAGGGATTTTCCTGAAGAAACATTCATCTAAACTGAATGTAAAAGGATCACATTTCTCATTTTTATCAACAAAATCATGTCCAGGGTTTACAATTTGATTTTCAACACCAGCCTACCAAGAGTCCTGGATGACATGAGGATCTATTTACAGCCAAATCCAGAAAATAGAGTGGGGGATTGGGTATTGTTCATGCATTCAACAGTGGTCTAGGTTTATGGTTGTCATGAATTCCCCTATCTTCTACCTATTTTTATGACACCTAGAGTCTTTTCCCTTGAATTCATTAGGAAAAGAATCATATCAAAGAAAGAGCATTTCATGAAATTGCACAAATCCTCCAACCTCAAATTTCCTTTCATCATTGGATCCTTCATTGTCAAGACTAGATCATGCTTATCTCAGGTCCAATAAAATCTCAAGGAGTTTGGATTTGTACAGCTACAGGGAATAAGATATTATCCACATCAGATCATATCCAATAGAATACTAATGAACAAACATGCCCCTTGTTGGGACTCCAAAATGTCGTCCAAATTCACTTTCATTTCCATCATTTAACCCTCATTCCATAACACTGCACCTCCATAACCATACATTAATAACCACTTTCATAATCATATGGGATTTATCATTACTATTTTCCAAATTTATTTATTTCAAGTATTTTAGGAGAATTTATGATTAATTATTGGGAAATTAACATGTTTTCATATGTATCTAAAAGTGTTATGAGTTTTGTGATGTTGTAGGCCTCCTTGAAGCTTCTGGAAGGATCTTATTTCGCCACCTAACCACAAATTCGAATTTCAAATTCCATCTCATGAGGATTTGTGGAATATTTGAAGAAGATGTGGAGCACATTCAAAGGACAAGAATCATGGAAGTTTTGATAGGTGTCTTGTATCAAAACTATGAGAGAATTTG
>ML779237.1:440547-451584 GCA_009831015.1 Picea engelmannii | reverse complement strand
TGTTGGTTAATGACATTCATTAATGGTCGGTAATCCAACATTTTCTTTCTATGTTCGACATCATCAAAAATTATTCACATAGATAAGAATTATGCCATGATGCGGGAAGAGTGAAGACTATATCATTTCAGTAGCATTTGCAACGATACTTCATTTAGATTTTAGCAACCATAGAAATAAAGATTCCAATTTCATCCTTACTGCATGAAATCAAGAGAGAGAAGAAGCACATCAGATTCTCTACTTTATGTTCTGTGATCTAGAAGAAACAACCACACTCTTTTACACACATAGCTTGTCCACTTTTCAGGTAAGTGAAGGTATGTTGTTCCTTGATCTTTAATCATGCAATTCCTTAAATGCTGAAATTGTGATTTTGGAAAATCCCTCACGACATTCATGTTCCCTTTCTCATTTGCCAAAAATGAAACCACTTTAGTTGGGGGGTAAAGGGATATTCATTTACATTCACATCTCACATTTCACTCCATTCAAACCAACATGCTTTCCCAATAAACTCTTATTGCAATGTGATTCTAAAAGTTTAGATGTTTTGCAATGATAAAATGATGAGCACATTAAATGGCTAACATCACTATGCTATGTAAAAAGGAATTCTCAATGTTTTCAAGTATGTTGATGCAACAAGCATAAGACAAGTATTGTTACACAAGAACCAATGCTCATTAAATTTTGGTTGTCACACAAGAACCAACCATTAAAATGTTGCGATCAATTATTTTTCAAAGTATACTTTGCAAAAAGAATAAAAGGCTGTCAAATGATATGATTATGCAAAGTTAAAAAGAGAATCAGTACAAAGCCAAAGCTTAGATAAGAAGCAAATCATTTCAAGAAGATCAATTTATGATTAAGTGAATCAATGCAAAGTTGCATGAGGACATGCAACCACTTCAGTTGGGGGGTATGTTGGGACTCCAAAATGTCATTCAAATTCACTTTCATTTCCATCATTTCACCCTCATTCCATAACACTGCACCTCCATAACCCTACATTAATAACCACTTTCATAATCATATGGGCTTTATCATTACTATTTTCCAAATTTATTTATTTCAAGTATTTTAGGAGAATTTATGATTAATTATTGGGAAATTAACATGTTTTCATATGTATCTAAAAGTGTTATGAGTTTTGTGATGTTGTAGGCCTCCTTGAAGCTTATAGAAGGATCTTATTTGGCCACCTAACCACAAATTCGAATTTCAAATTCCATCTCATGAGGATTTGTGGAATATTTGAAGAAGATGTGGAGCACATTCAAAGGACAAGAATCATGGAAGTTTTGATAGTTGTCTTGCATCAAAACTATGAGAGAATTTGGAGAGGATTTGTATCTTGTATTTTTAGGAGAATGGTTGTAACCACAAGAGATAATTGTGGATCTAGAAGAGATTAGTGGATCAACATTTATGAGTTAGGTATCTTACCTTTTGTATAAATAAGAGTGTCTTCTCCTCTCAAGGGTACTCAACTAGTGAATTAGTGATTAAATAGATTATTGTAATCCTCTTCTTTCCTTCAATAAAGTTAATGAGTTCATTTCCAACATTGTGAGTTGATTTCCAAGATGTGATGATTGCTTGATGTGCACGTTGAGGAATGGAGGGCCCCCATCAACCACAACGAGCACATCTCCTCTTTTTCATTTGTTGTAGTTAAATTGTTCCATTTTCATTTCTTCAAATTGATATTTAGTTAACCAAAGTTTGATAGATGTGTGGGATTGTTAATTGATATTGCTACAGATAATTAAGTCAAAGTCCATCTTTATATTTCATGAGCTTGTGAATGGACAAGTCATTATCTGAGCAAGATCTTTTGAATGCATGATTGGTAAGATTTTCTTTGCAAGTTTTGATTTCTGGATTTTGAATTGCATGAGTGGAGAATGTTATTTGAAAAAAAGTGTGAAAACCAAGCATCTTGTTATTGATTGTTTCTTGATTGAACTATACTCATTAGACATAGGAACCTATATGTTATCGGCACATATAGTGTATCAACTCTACTAATTATGAATCTTGGTCGATAATTTATGTTTGGTAATATATTATGCATATAATTGCACCAACACTCCTTATGAGCATGAACATGTTGAGGGTTTTGACAAATTGGCAAATCTAGAAGTCTGTGCTGATATGGATGAAATTTTGGAACCAGCTCAAACACAACAAGTGGAGGCAAGCCTACAACAAGATCAAACACAACAAGTGGAGGAAAGCCTGCAACAAGATCAAAAACAAAAAAATCCTTAGAAGCTGATACTTAAAGTCCCCAAAGTAAGTGTTTACAACAAAAGAAGAAGTTTAGAAGCCATGGGTACCAGTAATCAACAGAATTCCCCTAAGAAGATGAAGATCACACAGTCCCCACAGATAGTTGATCTAGAGGAGGAAGAGACTAAAGAATATGTGAATATGGATATGGTGGAGAGTGGCACCAACACTGTAGAGGTTGGGAAAGGAATAAATCTCCAAAGTGAAGGCAGCTCAAGAACTTTCAGCAACAAAAAACACATATTTGATAAGATATCTAGAGCAAATTATCGATCTAAAGAGGATCTGGAAAAAAAATATGCTGAGAAAAGAAATATGTCTATGATTGAGATGAGAGATTTAGTCCTTAAAGTGCAAAGGATTTCTCAACACAAGTCTTCTATGTTCATAGTAAGAGATATAGAGAAGAGGAAATTTAACATAGTAGTTACAAATGAAGACAAAGTGTCTGAGATCAAGCTAAAATATGACAACATCAACGCCCCAGACAAAGTAAAATTCCATAGGAATACCAATGATATGTTGTATGTTTATTACTTGGGTCTAAGTCTGAAGAATTCAAAGCTATCAACTTATGCAATAAAGTTGGAAGGGCAGTTAAGCCAAGAAAAGGCATCCAACAGAGCTTGGAAAACTTAGGTCAGGAGGCTAGAGTCTGAAGGTCCTCAAGGATTCAAATTCTCATTGGATGAACAGGACAAACTGATTCAAATATTGAAGAAGAAACTAAAAATGTCTACCACAGAGCATCCACAAACAACAGAACTGGTTTTTCTAGAATAGGAAAAGGAAGCATTTTGATAAGAGGCATTAAACTACAAGGCCAAGGTATTACAACTAGAACAAGAAAAGGTGAATTGGTCATAGGGATAGAAAAAATTACCAAAAATGGTTGTAGATGTACCTTCTACTGCAAAAGTTGGGCCAAGCATTGAAGGACTTGTCCAGGCTATGTCACAAGTTAGCCTGAAGGTAGGAGAAATCAAAGGGTTAAAGGGAGACATAGAGAAATTGAAGCTGGAAATGAAAACAAAAGATGAAACGATGGCTCAATTCCAAAAGGAGAATCAAGATTTGCATTAAAGGATAGACAAGCTAAAAATAATATTGAGAGGAAAAGGACTATTGCAGGGAGACAAACACATCATCTAGGATTCTATTGCTATTGAAGCTGCCAAGTTCAAACTGTACTTAAACTTCATCAATGATAAATATAATATGGCCATCACAACTTGAAACAAATGCATTGTTGTAAATGAGACCTTAGAAAAGAAGCCATCAGAGTAGGCCCAAAATTCCATAAACCTTCTAAATTCCATCCCTACTGCAAAACTTCAGACCATTGGGGTCAAAGATAGAACTACATTGATCATATGGGCTAGGAGGGTTATTTCCAAGCATAACCTGCTAAAATCAGTCCAAACTAAGGCCACATAGATGGAGAAAAGTGTATAAGAATTCAAGGATTTGTTTGAATATTTATTCATCAAAGGCCTCCCACCATTTTGGGATGGAAAAGGAAAACTATATGATCAGAAGGAATACAAATCTCACCTCACTCAATGCAGAATGGATCATTCTAAGTTTGAAAACCTGGAGGAAAACTTGAAAAGAGAAACCCTGGTTGAACATTTGATTATAGATTTTGATATTTTGAATCAGTTCAAAAAAATGAATATTGGAATACCAGTCATGACATATGCCTCTTGCATTGACTTGGAGATACTAATCAAAGAAATGATGGACTATGATATCCCTTCTGAATTGCAATGGAAGGAGATAGTGTGACTGGGTAAAACAAACTGCAGTTTTCTAGGATCCAGAAGATGATGTCCAGGTGTCATTGAATATGGTAGATCACACAAAAGACCAAAAAATAAAAAGTGGCAAAACAAGAAGTTGAAGCGTCAGAGAAATCCACAGTTGGATCAAAAAACATTTTTCTATTAATCATTGTAATCGGTTCCCATACTGAAACTGTCATTTGTAATCATTGTAATCAGTTTTAGAAGATGAAACATTTCAGTTCAGCTATTGTAATTGGTTTATAACTGAAGGAACTCGAATTGTATAAGTATTAGGAGTTCCAAATGTATTAATCTTGGCAGAAGTGAAAGGTCACCTTTTTATTTGTTCGAAACTCCATTGTAATTTTCTGGAGCTGAATTGAATACATATGCATAAGCCTTTGAAGTCTCTATGAAAAGATTCTAATGGTGGTGATATGAGTTTTGCCTTCTGTCATTGTATGTATTTCCCATGTTTTCTAATTTCATTTACATTGTATCTTTTTTAAATTGGATAGTTTAAAAGCCCAAAATTCATCTTGTGATGCTCTTGGATTAAGCAATTTAAACCGTGTTAAGCTCTTCCTAACTAATTCAGAATTCATTTCATTAATTCTCTAATGGAGTTATTTGTTTCCTTCTTCTTATTACACTCTATAAACTACAATTTATAACTCAGATTCATTGCCTCATTTATCATTTATCCTTTGGAGAGTCCTACTGGCTAGTCAGTGATTTCATTCATTTTTAGAATTTGACTCCATAGCCCTAAGTGTCCCTCCCCTTCCTTGCCAGCAAATTTATAAAAACCCCCCATAAAACAACAAACCTAACCATAGATTGAAAAAGAAACAACAAGTGACACTAGAGATCCCTATCTGAGTTGAGTTGGCTAGTACCCAACTCTAAATTTGGTTTGTAGGTTACCTCTGTCATTTTTTTATCAACCGAACAAATTTACAGAGTGCTAACATTATGGCGTCGTTTTCGGGGATCAAAAGTGAAATATTCCCTGGGAAAAGAATGACTTAAAGCTTCGGATTTGATTCCTGAGGGTGACAGTGAATCAAACACCTTATTGGATGAGACCAGATTTACCCTAGCGACTCCATTACTAAGAGACCAGTAGCACAAAGTATTTTGAGCTAGAAATCTTGGCTCACAAGAGAATTCACACTAGGAGAAACCCAGACCCATAAGCAATGATTATTGTGTTTGATCTTTAGAAGATTGTACACAAAAGAAAAGAAAAGAAAATAAGAATAGATTTTTTCATAGATAGATATCTATCCTTGCCCAAATATGGAGTAACAAACATTGAATACCTTTATTTTGATGTGAAATTTGAGCAAACTCTATTCAGAACTAAATCTGAGTCTTGTTTGAACGAAATCATATTTGATAAGAAGAGGTTCCAATATTTAATTTTAGCTGCCTCTACCAAACCTATTGTGATCCATACTTAGAACCAACAACCACTTCAAGTCCTTACACCAGCCATGGCATCTAGGTTTCCCCTCTTGTTCTTCGTGCTCAGTTACATGATTTTCCCCGGAAGTATAATCTAAGGATTAAGTTGTATGATGTTGAAGGCAGTGTGTCAGCCCAAAAGCATCTAGACTGGTTCAATGCTTTTATAGACTTATAAGAAGTATATTTTGAGGATCCAAAAATGAGGTTGTTTTCACAAAGTCTTGCAGGACAAGTTAGAAAGTGGTTCAGATCTCTCCCAGTAGCCAATATCATAAATTTTGAATCTTTTGAAACTAGATTTCTTGCAAAGTGGGGTGACAAGAAAAACCCCCTTCCGTTGTTAAATCAATATAACAACATAAAGAGGTAACCTAATGAAACAATGTAGGATTTTTCAGCCAGATCTATAAAGGTCTATAATTTAATTCCTACTGAAGTAAAACCCCCTCCTAAAGTTGTTCAACTTAGCTATGTTGATTCCTTTGAAAGTCATTTTTCTTCTTTGTTGAGGGAAATAAGATCTACTTCATTAGATGATATGATGAATGATGAAATAGAAGTGGAAGTAAATCTAATGGCCTCAGGAAAGATCAAATCTAACTCTGACAAGGACATGAACAAAGTTCAAGATAAGGCACGGTCTTCAAACTCACAAACATCAGAAGAAAGGTTTGAAACGATGATGAAAACTATGGAGAAAATGATGGAGAGAATGGATTTAGATAATAATCCTAACACCAAAGAACAAGTTGATGTTCCACCCAAAAATCAGATAAGACCAGTAGTGCCACAAATCAGACAAAGAGATAAGAGAAATCAAGGGATTAGCAAATAAGACCTCTTTTTCAAAGTAATTATGTAAATGAGAATTATGATGAAAATTTTGAAGACAACATGCATTGTTGTGATGGTGATGAAACATAGGTATTTTTTACTAAAGAATAACATGACCAGTTCATGGATGCTAATGAAATATTCATGCAGGAAAATGATGAGAGGTTGTCAGTAGAAAGAGAAGATTACCAAACAGGGTTGTAGAATGCCATCATGCAATTCCAGAAATAGTACAATCTTCGAAACAAAAAGGTTCCTACAAACCCTCCAAAGGGAAATATTACCAAAGAATATTGGAATAGCATACCTTCTTCAAGTCATCCTAAAAAGGACTCTGCTACAAAAGATGTTGTGGACAAAGGAAAGCAGAAAGAAGAATCCCAGAAAAAGGTACCTGAAACAAGAAAGGAGACAGTCATCAAAGAGGTAGAGAAAACCTCATCCTCCTTTAATTTTGAAAGTGAGATGGCCAAGATTAAAATCTATGTACCATTCAACGAATTGATAAAGAACAATGAATATAGAAGTCACATCATCAAGATGCTCGAGATGGAATAAAATTCTGACACTTTGAACATACAAGATGATCATACTTTCATCTTATTTGGCCCACGTGTAGAGGAAATTAGTGATGCTGAAGAGGTCCCCCCTTTCTATGTCATCCTGAAGATCCATGATATGACTCTACACAATGCCATGTTCGATTTAGGAGCATCCCATTACCTGATGCCCAATTTGGTCATGGACCAATTGTCCCTTGACATCACAAGGCCTTACAAAGATATTTTCTCCTTAGATTCAAGGAAAGTGAAGTGTCTGTGCCTAATCAAATATCTGGTGGTATCCTTGTCTCAAATACCAACAAAGAATATGGTCATGGATGTGGTGGTTGTTTATATCCCTCCCAAGTTTGGCATGTTGTTGTCTAGGTCATGGCCTGCAAAGTTGAAAGGAAATCTACAAATGGATATGTCATACGTCACTATCCTTGTCTTCGGTCAAGATAGGATATTGTACACAGAGGTTTTCTCAAATACATGGTCAGTAACAAGGATCATCTGAATAACCATCCCATGTACTATGTGGAGACTAAGTTGGGTTCTTCCATTTTCTTCAATGATTTGTGTTTTGAAGAGAAAGGGACAGAGATTGATATGGATGTCAAAGAAAAATCTGAGCAACAAATTGAGAAAATTTCAGAACAGTAGGACAGTGCAGAAAATGAGATGTGAAACATGACCTTCGATGGAGCTGTCAGCAGAGAGGGGGTAGGAGTTGGAGGGGCCACAAAAATGTTCTCTTATAAGATTTATTTTGATTGCACAAACAACATGGTTGAATATGAGGCATTGGTATTAGGATTGAAGGCTTTGAAAGAAATGGGTTCTAGGAGGATAGTTGTTCATGGAGATTCTCAGTTGATCATAAATAAGTTAAAGGGAATATATCAATCAAATCATTCCAGATTAAGAGAATATCGGAATTCAATGCTTGACCTTCTTGAATAATTTTCAGAATATAATCTCGCAATGATTCCAAGGGGTTAGAATCATATTGTTGATGCTCTAGCTACTTCAGCCTCATTTTTCAAAATTCCAATCTTTCCTCACATGGGATATGAAATTGAGATCAAGCACAGACCAACAATACCTGATAATATTAAGTACTGGTAGGTTTTTGAAAATGATAAACAAATAGAAAGTTTTCTCAAAATGGAAGATGGATTTGAGAATTTGAATATTGATGAAGAATATTGTGATGAAGAGGTAGATGCAGTTGTGTTCACAAAGGATGGTTACTTCTAAAATCAGATTGTTGGTAGAGATATAGTGCAGTTGAAAAGTAACATCATTCCAAAAGGCCTGGTCCCATTGGAGAAACTCTTTGATAACAATGATGTGGCCAAGAGCCCAAAATTTATTGTAACTGAGGGAGATGTTGAATATTGCAACATTGGGACTCGGGAAGATCCCAAGATCATTAAGCTATCTAAAACACTCAGCCCAGAGGCAAAGAAAAGATATATCAATTTAATGAAATAATTCCCTGATGTTTTTTCCTATAGTTATGAAGATTTGAAATTTTATGATACCAAGGTAATTCAACATGTGATCCCAATCAAAGAATATCATAAACATTTCAAACAAAAATTAAGAAGAATAAACCCTTTGTCGTTTCCCTTGATTGAGAAAGAAATAAAGAAGTTGTTTGAATCCAAGATCATAGTGTCTCTGAGGTTTTCTAAATCGGTGGAAAATCTGGTGCCTATCAGAAAGAAGAGTGGAGAGATCAGGCTGTGTGTGGACTTCAAAAATATGAACAGGGTGTCTCTCAAGGAAAACTACACACCTAAGATGGACCACATTCTGCAAAAAGTGGTAGGTTCTCATAAAATGTTAATGTTAGATGGTTTCTCTGGGTACAATCAAATCATGGTGCACCCTGATGATCAAGAAAAGACAACATTCACAATACCATGGAGTACCTTCATGTATGCCAAGATGCATTTTGGGCTCATGAATGCAAGGGAAACATATCAAAGAGATATGGACATATCTTTTTCTTATGAGAAAGATAAATTCATTGTTATTTACTTAGATGATACCATTGTGTATTCAGTTTCTGATGAAGAACATTTCAAGCATTTAAGAAGGGATTTTCAAAAGTGTAGAAAGTTTGGCATTTCATTGAACCCCAAGAAGTTGAATTTTGGCAAGGAAGAAGGGAAGCTTATTGGGAACATTATTTCAAAATAAGGGATAAAGATAGATCCCAACAGAGTTGAGGGGATCTTAAAAATTGACACACCCAGAAGAAAAAAGAAGAACAATCTTTCCTAGGTGTTGCGCCTCTTTCGCCACCTTGGTGAGAAAATAAGAGGTGCTTGCATGCCCAGTTGGGTCTTGCTGAGCAGGACAGTTGTAGAGGAAAGAGTTAGAGAAAGAAAAACAAAACTATAAGCAAGAATTAAACTAATATAAACTAAAATCATAAGCAAAGGGACATAGAGATAACAAAAACAAAAAGACCCATGTCACCAATGTTTTTAGGCTGATCTATTGATGAAATCAAAGCACCAAGAAGAAAGGGGACTATGATTCCCTTCTTCCTCCAAGGGAAGGATCTTGGACCCTCACAAGCTTGCTCTCCTTACAACAAAGAAAATGAAAATAGTGGTGAAAGAACTCTTTGCAAATCTACTCAATGGAGAGGTGGATTGCTCAATGAAATGGTGTCAATGTGTTCTTGTCAAGGATGGAGTCCTTAAAAAAATCTAGGCAGCATAACATTACCTGGAATTCCTTGAGAAAATGAGGTGCATTCATGGATTTTTATAACATTGCATTGGGTTATTGTGTAACTCCTTTGTAGTGTGAAAAGAGGCCATTTAGGGAATTATTAGGTCTTTGACCAGCCCACCATTCGGATCCAGCCCGGATTTGGAGGTCAAATCGGCTTGGGAGATGAACCATAAGTGGTTGGGAGGCCGACCACATTCATAAATGCGTCGTTTAGCAGGTGCGCGGATTTTTGCGCTAATAGGCACGCATTGTGCGCGTATGCGCGCTTTCTACGTTCCTGTTCCGTGCATGTGCGCGCGCGCCCAACTTCTGTAAAGCGCTCTTCAATTTTTCACTACTTTGTATAGTTTTTGACCTTTTTGAATGCTGTGGTATTAATTCAAGTCCATGAATGACTTCATTACTGTTTGACGATGCTGAGTTCTTGTAACCATGTGCAGACAAAATTTCAGTGATAAAAGATGCGCCCTAATGGATGAGGTTAGGAGCATACATATAGCCAAAATCCATCAATGTTTCTTCTACTGAGAATGTTGTTGTAAGATAGAGAAATAGTGGGATCGTTCAGAGCGATCTGTTGGAGAAAAAAGGAACCGGTAGGACCCGACCTTCTATGAGGTGCGTAAAATAGAAAACTGTGTACAAACGAGGTGGGCATGCCCCATGCTCGTGTTATGTAACTCTGGAAAAAGATGACGGAAGTGGTGATGTAGACAACTGCAACGCCCTCGGGGGTGGTCGTGATAGAGGCAGAAGACAATTTTGCAGATGAACATGCTCTAAATAATAGGCATTGATCGTCGAAATGAGTAGCAGCGATGATGTGGGCATTGATAGCCCTACCAAGTTCAGAGGTCTTTGGAAAATAAAAGAACTAACTGCAATAGTCACAAGGTAAGACCCACCGTAACATGAGAAAGTGTTGGCGTCGAATGTTACAAGGGCCAATGACAGCAGGGAGCAATGGTTTTTCACCCTGTGCCGTCCAAGATCTCTCATTGAATGGAGAATTAGAATCAGGATACTGTCGCCCTTCCAGAAAATTGTGCTGATGTCGACAAAAGGGGAACGTGACTCCCAGAAGAAAAGGGCTTTGTGGAATCTACTGAGGTGAGGAAGTGGCAGAGGTACATGGACGAAGTCAAGAAGTGGGAAGACTCAATACTTTCCTTGGTTGGAGGATGTATGAGATAGAGAGTGGCCGCAACCGTGTAACAAGGTCGAGTGTCAGGGGGACGACAAGACCGGTGATAAGTTGTGCCAGAGGCGGGACAAAGTGAACAAATTCAGAGGGTAGAGGTAAGTGACTTGTGGGGTACTCTGAAGAGATGGATGATGCC
>ML779237.1:412711-426296 GCA_009831015.1 Picea engelmannii | reverse complement strand
CTAGTGTTTTACTACAGAAGGATGAGCATAATTTTGAGAAGCCTATAGAATACTATAGCAGGACATTGAGGGATGCCCCATTGAAGTATCATACCATGGAAAATTAGGCATATGGACTAGTCAAGGCCCTAAAGGTGTTCAGGGTATATATATTGCATTCTCATACCACTACCTATGTGCCTAGCAGTTTTGTGAAAGACATTTTAAATCATCCTGACCCTGAGGGAAAAAGGGGAAAGTGGACAGTTGTTTTCTTGGAATATGACCTTGAGATCAAACCTACAATGTTGATCAAAGGACAAGGACTTTCCAAGCCAATGGAATAGACAAATTGTGAGCTCTTAGGAAAAAATTTCATTGTTGACTTGTCAACAGATTCAGAAGGAGAAAGGCCCCCCCAGATATCCCAAAGATTCCTTAACTCCCCATGGTATGCAGATATTATTTATGTGTTAAGAAATTTGTAGGCTCCTCCTGAATTGAGTAAAACCAAGGCCAAGGTCTTAAATCTAAAAGAAGAAAAGTTTTGTATTGTGAATCAATCTCTGTATTGGAAGGATCCAGGAGGAATATTGTTGAGTTGTTTACTGGAGGAAGAGGTAGAGAATACCATCAGAGAATTCCATAAAGGAAATTGTGGAGGACACCATTATTGGAAAACTACTATGCACAAGATATTGAGGGATGGATTCTATTGGCCTAGCATTTTTTTTTATGTCTACAAAGAGGTTTAAAGCTATCATGAATGCCAATTTTTTTATGGGAAGATAAAATTGCAGCCTTTTCTCTTGAATCCCATCTCTGTTGAAGAACCTTTTATACAATAGAGCCTTGATTTCATAGGAGAAACTCATCCACAGTCCTCAGCTTAGCACAAGTGAATTCTGACAGCCACAGATTACTTCACCAAGTGGATTGAGGCATTTCCCACCAGGCTGTCCACAAATGTTGTTATCATTTAGTTTTTGGAGAACAATATTTTGTCTAGGTTTGGGTGTCCAATCAAAATCATTATAGACAATGCAACAGTGTTTAAGTCCAAAAAAATGGAGAAATTTTGCAGTGACTACAATATAAATCTTGGCAACTCCACATATTATTAATCTCAAGGTAATGGGTTGGCTGAGTCATCCAATAAGAGCTTAACCAGAATTATCAAAAATTTGTTGCAAGATAACAAAAACGCTTGGCACAAAAAGCTCATCCATGCACTATGGGCTGACAAGATCACTCCAAAAAGATATATTGCCACTTCACCCTTCCAGATTCTTTATGGTRCAGAGGCATTTTTTACTACTAGATTAGTATTTCCAATGATGAGGTTGTTACAGGAGMAGGATRCTGAAACARTTGCCACTCGAAGAAGAAAAGATGAACTAATCAATGTCCAACAAACAAGAGAAAAATACTTCAACAATTCTCAGTTGCACCAAGACAAGATTAAAAAGGATTTTGACAAGCATACCAAGGAGGATGATTTAAAAGTGGGAGACTTGGTGTTGAAATGGGATGCCATAAATGAAGACATAGGAAAGCATGGGAAATTTGACAATCTATGGTTGGGAACTTTCAAAATTGTGGCATATCATGGGAATAATGCTTATATGATGCAGGAGAGTAATGGAGACATCACTGGAGGAGGACCTATGAATGGAAGGTTCCTCAAACATTATATTGTTTAAAGGAACTATCACCCTTTCCATTCATTGTATATAACCATTTTGTTTTTCAGTTGAATCAGTTGAAATTAAATGAGCAGAATTGAAGCCCGAAGTGAAGACAGTAAGTTATGTTGAGTAGATTTTAAGTTTTCTGAATAGGATGTTGGTAAATTCAGTTGTAGGAGTAAATCATAGCCCAATGGGTGGGCACTTAGTATTTATTTCTTTACCACCTTGCAAGGAGGATCGCATCAACAGTTGGAGCCCATGCTATCACCATAAACATTTCTGTGTGAAATCCATTTTTCAAGACTTAGCGAAGTGCTAAACTGATGTGGAGGGATGAAAAACTATAGGACATGGACAAGTATAGCAGGAGGAGGATAGATATAGTGGTAGTGTGGATTTGATGGGACCCAATAGGTCACATATTGCAGGTGCTACAGATCAATGGTTGGGGATCTTTTCGGGGAGAGGAGTTGCACAGAAGATAATTCCTAAAAGCGGGCTGAAAAGTAAGCCACGGTTTGGGGTCAGGACCATGTGGTTACACTAGGTGAATTTCAGGGAGACAAGCGGGTTTCCCCAAACCACTTCCTCACGCCCCCAAAATCGAGAAAGTATATAAAAGGGGCATTTGTCATTATTTTATTATTTTTCAAATACTGGAACATTGAAAGTTGGCGCAACCACTCCATTGAAACTGAAGCTCAATAGTACACCAAGATCATGGATTTTCCACTCATTTATAGGTATTTTTTATCGCCACCATGTACCCTATCATAATTTAATTAGAAAAGCAAGACCCCGTGTCAAACGAAGAAGCCCAAATTGACCGAGATTCAAATGTTTTCGACACTAAAATCACCATTTCTCCCATCTCCGTGTCCTGAGATAATATTTCTGATAATGTAGGGAAGAATATACCCTTCCTTGAAAAATTCTAGGCCACTATAGTCCCTTACGTCGTCGAGGTCGCGTTCCCTTTCCCCAAATTCATAGGATGGTGTGCAGAGAAATATTCACAGCAAGAGAAAGTTGTCATCAATAAACAGGGGTCCGAGGTCCTATGTAGGGTAGAGAGTCTATCAATTAGAGGTACCCTCAACATACCAGAGTCCTTCTCAGTGGTGTCTGAACCATTCAAGGAAGAAAAGCTAATTAGGGTTTATAGAGAGTGTCCATTAGAAGTCAAAGACCTATTCTTACAGACAATTGTCAAACCATAGCATCTTTCTGAAAGTCTGTCCCTGCCAATGAGTGTTAGTGTCATGGTTATTGAAGTCCAATGGGTATGTTCCATGCTGATTCAAATTTTAGGTTTAGATAATGACAAGCATGTGGCCAAGGTCATGTTGGGTTTTTTGTTGGTGTTTTTTCAGTCAGAGTCTAATCCATCAGTCTGTATCAGCTTTGATAAATTTATAGTTGATAATATCCACAAACAGCTAGTGACTTTTTGATCACTAAGACATTTCAAATATTACACATACTTCTTGAATATTTTCTTGGAGACAAATAAGAGGGAGTTTCCTGAAGTAGCATTCATATCAACTAAATGTAAAAGGGTCACATTTCTCATTTTCATCAACAAAATCATGTCCATGGTTTACAACTTGATTTTTAACACCAACCTACCAAGAGTCTTGGATGACATGAGGATCTATTTACAACCAAATTCAGACAAAAGAGTGGGGCATTGGGTACTATTCATGCATTCAATAGTGGTCTAGGTTTATGGTTGTCATGAATCCCCCTATCTTCTGCCTATTTTTTGAAACCCAGACTCTTTTCCCTTGAATTCATCAAGAAAAGAATCATATCAAAGACAGAGCATTTCCTGAAATTACACAAAGCCTCTAACATCAAATTTCCTTTCATCATTGGACCCTTCATTGTCAAGACTAGATCATGCTTATCTCAGTTTCAATCAAAGCTCAAGGATTTTGTATTTTCACAGCTAGAGGGAAGAAGATATGATCCACATAAGATCATATCCAATATAATACTCATGAACAAATATGCCCCTTATGAGCATGAACATGTTGAGGGTTTTGAGAAATTGGAAATCTAGAAGTTTGTGCTGATATGGAAGCAATTTTGCAACCAGGTCAAACACAACAAGTGGAGGCAACCCTGCAACAAGCTCAAACATATAAAATTCCTCAAAAGTTGATAGTTAAAGTCCCCAAAGTAAGTGTTTACAGCAAAAGAAGCAGTTCATAAGCCACGGGTACCAGTGATCAACAAAATGCCCCTAAAAAGATGATGATCACACAATCCCCACAGATAGTGGATCTAGAGGAGGAAGAGCCTAAATAACAGGTGAATATGGATACATTAGAGAGTGGCACCAACACTGTAGAGTTTGGGAAAGGAAGAAATCTCCAAATTGAAGATATCTCAATAACTTTCAGCAGCAAAAGACACATCTTTGATAAGACATCTGGAGCAACTTATCAATCTAAAGAGGATCTGGAAAGAAAATATGTTGAGAAAAGCAATATGGCTATGAGTGAGATGAGGGAGTTAGTCCCTGAAGTGGAAAGGAGTTCTCATCACAAGTATTCTCTCTTCATAGTAAGAGATATAGATAAGAGGTAATTTAACATAGCAGTTGTAGATGAACAGAAAGTATCTGAGATCAAGCTAAAATATGAAAACATCAGTGCCCCAGACAAAGTAAAATTCCACAGGAATACCAGTGATATGTTGTATGTTGATTACTTGGGTCTAAGTCTAAAGAATTCAAAGCTGTCAACTTATGGAATAAACTTGGAAGGGAAGTTAAGGCAAGAAAAGGCATCCAACAGAGCTTGGAAAACTAAGGTCAAGAGGGTAGAGTCTGAAGGCCCTCAGGGAGTGAAATACTCATTGGATGAAAAGGACAAGTTTATTCAAATATTGAATAGGAAACTGAAAATGTTTGCCACAACGCATCCACAAACATTATAACTGGTTGCTCTAGAACATAAAAAGGAAGCATTTCGACAAGAGGCATTAAACAACAAGGCCAAGCTATTATAGCTAGAGCAAGAAAAGGAGAATTGCTCACAGAAACAGATAGAATTACTAAACATGGTTGTAGTTGTACCTTCTATTGCAAAAGTTGGTACAAGCATTGAAGGACTTGTCTAGGCTATGTCACAAGTTAGCCTGAAGGTAGGAAAAATCGAAGGGTTAAAGGGAGACATAGAGAAATTGAAGAAGGAAATGAAAACAAAAGATGAAAGGATGTTTCAATTCCAAAATGAGAATAAAGCTTTGCAGGAAAGGATAGACAAGTTGAAAATAAGATTGAGAGGCAAAGGACTGTTGCAGGGAGCCAAATACATCATTTGGGATTCTATTGTTGTTGAAGCTGCCAAGTTCAGTGTGTACTTAAACTTCATCAATGATAAAGATAGCATGGCCATCACAACCAGAAGCAGGTGCACTGTTGTAAATGAGACCTTAGAAAAGAAACCATCAGAGTGGGCCCAAAATTCCATAAAACTACTAAATTCCATCCATACTACAGACCTTCAGACCATTGGGTTCAAAGACAGAACTACACTGATCATATGGGCTAGGAGGGTTATTGTCAAGCATAACCTGCTAAAATTAGTCCAAACTAAGGCCACACGGATGGAGAAAATTGTACAGGAATTCAAGGATCTATTTGAAGAGTTATTCATCAAAGGCCTCCCACCATTTTGGGATGGCAAAGGAAAATTATATGATCAGGAGGAATACAACTCTCACCTCACTCAATGTAGAATGGATCACTCTATGTTTGAAAACCTGGAGGAAAACTTGAAAGGAGAAACCTTGGTTGAACAATTGAATACAGATTTTGAGATTTTGAATCAATTCAAAACAATGAATATTGGACTACTAGTCATGACATATGCCCCTTGCATTGGCCTGGATATCCTAATCAAATAAATGATGGACTATGATATCTCTTCTGACTTTCAATGGAAGGAGATAGTGTGGTTGGGTAAAACAAACTCTAGTTTTCCAAGATCCAGTAGATGGAGTCTAGGTGTCATCAAATATGGAAGATCAGATAGAAGACCAAAACATAACAAGTGGCAAAAGAAGAATATGAAGCATTAGAGGAATCGACAGTTGGATCATAAAACGTTTTTTTGTTAATCATTGTAATCAGTTCCCATACCGAAACTTTCATTTGTAATCATTGTAATCAGTTTTAGAAGCTTAAACGTTTCAGTTCAGCTATTGTAATTGGTTTCTAATTCAAGGAACTCGAATTGTATAAGTATTAGGAGTTCCAAATGTATTAATTTTGGAAAAAGTTCAAGGGAACCTTTTTAGTTGTTCGGAACTCCATTGTAATTTTCTAGAGCTGAATTGAATATATATGCAGAAGCCTTTGAAGTCTCTATGAAAAGATTCTAATGGTGGTGATATGAGTTTTGTCTTCTCTCATTGTATGTATTTCCTGTGTTTTCTAATTTCATTTACACTATCTTCTGTTTAAATTGGATAGTTTAAAAGCCCATAATTCGTCTTGTGATGATCATGGATTAAGCAATTTAAACTATGTTAAGCTCTTCCTAACTAATTCAAAATTCATTTCATTAATTCTCTGATGAATTTACTTGTTTTATTCTTCTTCTTACACTATGCAAACTACAATTTATAACTCATATTCATCGCCTCATTTATCCTTTATCCTCTGGAGAGTCCTACTGGCCAGTCAATGTTTTCATTCATTTTCATAATTTGACTCCATAGCCCTAAGTGTCCCTTCCCTTCCTTGCTAGCAAATTTATAAAAACGCCCCCCCAAAAAAACAAACCTAGCCATCGATTGACAAAAAAACACCAAGTGACACAAGAGATCCCTCTCTGAGTTGAGCAGGCTATTACCTATCTCTAAAGTTGGTTTGTAGGTTACCTCTGGCGTTTGTTTATCAACCGAACAAATTTACAGAGTGCTAACATACCTTACATAAATTATTGACAAACCATGAAATTACCTCAACAAACAATGAAAATGGCCACACATTTCATAGTAGAGGGATCTAAATTTAAAATGGTATTTTGATTTCTAAGGAACATGTTTGGTTCTTATGACTAAAAGCTCATGTAACACATGATAAAAAATATTTTATAAAATAGATGTCATATACATATGTAAAATATTTGAACCAACATTACTAAGGGGAATAAATAACGAGGGGTATTTAAAGTGTTATGAAAAAATGGTACTTACAATATTTGGTAAAAATAGGGGGTTATGTTTTTTGAAAACATGTATTAGGAGCGGGCATTCAAAATTAAGATTTTATAGGTAGAAATAAAATTAGGGGTATTCTTTAATAACCCATAAATACATGTGTTATTCCATAGGTTTACTAAGTGACCCCATTGTGGTTTCTTTTTAGACTATTCTGAGTCATCAAGACTGGCCCTAGATTCTCCAATTAATTCACCCTCAAAATCCATTTAATATATTTCAAATATTTTCCTTTCTACTTGAATTAGGACTGTTATCGCACAGTTTGTAGTTTATATAAGTAGGTGGATGAAAAGAGGTCAAATTGGCGTAAGTAAACCAATCCCACCCACTGTCACCTCGATGGAAAAGTTCTTTCTATTTAGGGAGGTAAATCCCAAGGGAGACATCCCTGGTAACTTGGGTTTTTGAGAAGGCAAGAGGTTTTAGCAAGGCTGAGTGATAATGATCCCCCTCACAAGTTACCACCTGATCAGAAAGTCCTATCTTATAGCCAATAAATATAGCCAGAATTAATAACCATTAAGATCACCTGCACGAGAACAAGACAACAATAGAACGATGCATATGCAAGCTTGGTTGCTGGTTAGTACTTCATATAATCAATGACTTTCTTGAATATAATCAATTGAGTAATAAATATTGATGAAGTTAATGTCTATATAATAGCAACAATTACAATATTACTTCTCAATAAATGCTAACGAAAACTTGGCATTCAATGTGACAAATTAACACTTCATAGATAATGCCTTAAAAAACCATTTAATTGCTTTCAAGGTGAAACGATAGATGCAAAAAGGTATTTGTAGCACAATAAAGATGACAACAACAATGAGTTAGTAGGGTTAGTCTTAGGCTAGGGTTAGAAAGATTAGTAATTTCTCAAAGTGTTTGATTTAAGCTATGATCAAGTTACTCAAGACCAAGGAGGCCTTAGATTAGTTCCTTATTATGGTAGATGGATTCAAAATAAGAGGACACAAAAGTTGAAGGATCAAGTGAAAGTGTAAAACCTAAGGACAAGAGGGTTAAAACTTGAGGTGTTTCTATGGCAAGGCCTAAAGGATGAAACCCTAGGGAAGAGAGGCTCACTTTGGTGTAGGGGAACTAGGCCTCAGTGCTCTCTCCTCCTTCCATAGCTTAATGGCAATGATGATCTTGAATAATTTTTTATAAGAGGTAAGCCAAGAGGGTTTGTAAGCAACATGTTGCTAAAGCAAGGCCTTACTAAGTAAACCTTAGGGAAAATCGGCTCACCAAGGTGTACGAGAACTAGGCCTTGATGTATTTTCTCCTTCTTAGCTCAAAAAATAAAAAAATGGCTAACAGGGAGAAGAGGGATGGAGTGTTGCTAAGGCAAGGCTCTATCCTCTTCTATAAATGGCTCAAAACCTTGATGGGGACATGAGACAAGGACCTTCAATGTGTTCTTGTCACCTAGGGTTTATTCATAAAATTATAACAATCGATGCAAGAAAATAATACTACAACCATTCAATTAAGAATTTTTGTAGAAATTCACTTACATTTAACCAAGAAATCACATAGCAAACCCTAGTTGTAACACCTTCCACCAAGAGAAATGCCAAAAATGCCAATATAAGTCCAAAAATGTCTTCCTTCAACAAGTATGGCTCCCAATTTCATCCAAGAACTCCAAGAGTGGTGCAAATTTCAGACCTCACTAATGAGTGAGAGAGATGATCCAAAAAATGAAGGAAAAAACCCTCAATTTATACAGTACCATGACCTAATTTTACTTTTTAGGTCATGGAAAAGGCTGACAAGGCTAAAATACTAAAGTCATAATGTTTTACATTAAATGCTTAAAATAAAACCCTAATCAAGATAAAGAGAGATGTCATCCCCTCTCAAGGGTGGTGTTAGCCCCTTCTAGAGAAAATGCAACCACCAGGAGCAAAACGTTAGCCCTCCTTGGGCTTCTCCAAGCTGCCACACGCACAAAACTACCATGTCCATCTGCCAAATCATCCATGAAGAAAGGATGAATTCATGGATCTCATGGATGACATCCTAGGCCTTCCAAGGCCAACGTTCCACTGAAAAGGGGACAACCCCCCTAGGTCAAGTTCTGTCGGGGTGCCTCTGCAAGATGTCCTTCTTCTCTCATGTGAAAAACCCTCTATCCTGTCTCTGCCCCTTGTTGGGGTCTCAACATACATTGGGTGGGCTCTTTAGCCCCATGGAGGTCTGAACTGATCATCTCCCCATGTGTACTTGTCCAACATGGTACATGTCCGTCGAGCATGATCTTGCACATCAACAGCTACACCCTCCAGGGGCTCATAAGTCACAGGGAACATACCAATGTCAATCACATCCCATCATCAATATTATTAATCATGTGCATAAAATCCCTATTATCCCAGTTAAAATCTCAAAGAAATTATACAAGCCTGGAATCCAAGTTTTGGGAAAGTGACAGGGCGTCCTATTAGGATAGTGTCCACTGGAAAAGGGAAGTTCCCAGAAAAGGCTTCATCTAAGCCATGTAAGTGGGTGATGTGGATAAGGGATGTCCTAACAATGGGTGCAGTGGAAGCAAGGGAATGCAAAGTTTTACCTGTGGGTGCCTTTGTAGAAGGTGAGCTGAACCTGTCTTGGATGCAATTTTTTCCAAGCCCAATTCATGCCTTTTATTCTTTATTCTTATTTCTTTTTATTCAAGAAGATAATTAGAGGGAACTTCCCTGGCATGGTGACCAGTGGTGGAAACGTTACCCACAAGTACTTTCACAGAAATGAGAAGATTGGCTCATGATGAGACCCCCTTTCTCTTGGCCATGAAACCAAGAGTCACTACCCTGGCGTGCTAACCAGACGCTAGTAGTTTCATACTACTAGGTACCCATGGACCTAATAGGCTAGCTCATGATGAGACCCCCTATCCTCTGACTAGGTCTTGTTTTTATTATTTTTTATGGGTCCCTCTTGTTTCTTACTGAGAAGCATTTTATTGCTTTCTCGGGGATCCCTAGGCGAAGCATTTAGAGATTCTATTTTTAGGCTTTTATCTTTTTCCAGCTTGCTTTTACCTTCTGGGCCTTTAGCCCCTTCTTCCCATGAGGTAAGGTGCAACCCAAAAAGTATTGGCCAACCCAGTGCCCGGACAAGTTTAATGGGATAGATGAGCGATATGGAAGATGAAAAAGTGGTGCTATGATAGGAGCGGACAATGACTCTTCAGTAATCCCCCTAGTGGAAAACCAAAACCTACGGACATAGGCTTACTAGGGAATTCTATCATTTCCCCTAGATATGGTCAAGTGGGAAAGTATAATATCCAAGCATTCGTTAGAAACAAAAGGAATTAAATTCCCATATTCAAAGGTTTGTAGGATCAGAGTGACACATACCATGATACCCAGACTCATTACCTCATGGAGAAAGAACCATTTCAGACAAAAGACCAAGTACATGGTGATGGATGTTGTTGTTGATGGAAAAGTAGAGGTGTTGAAAGGGAGAAAATATGGGCCCTCTAGGGCCATGCTAAAATTCAATCCATCTCTCGGTACTCCATGTCTAGGACTTGTGGGCCTCGAGACATGATCTCCTAGTTATCCCTAAAAGTGAGGGATAACATGTGGCTCCAACTCAGGGACATGGCTCCAACTCAGGGACATGTGCTCACCGTAGAGCACATGAGAACCTCAGAATCTCTTGCATAAACTTTTTACCTGCTTGATCTCAGTAGCAATTATTAGTAAACGATTGGGGTGGTGATACCACCCCAGCATATATATATATATATATATATATATATATATATATATATATATATATAAGACTGAAATAAAACAATAATAAGTGTGAATGTAAAGAAAACTATTATAATATGCAATACAAATGGTATAGTACATGAATGCAAAAATGCCTACCTACTTACCTGCACTTACCTATGAAGTTAGGTTCCCCCACCTTGGCGGGGTTTGAGGAGGTGCCCATTGATTGGTAATGGGCGCCTTCTTCCTTCCAAAGTGGACAAGTAATAAGAGTAGTCAATTGATTATCTTACAACTTTGAAAGGTTCTATCCAATATTGAGTACCTCCTTTGACATTAGTTGGCTCCCCCTTTTGGGTATCCGACATCCACACTACGTCCCCTTCCTTGTATTTTTTGATATTTTATTTGGTTTTTCCTTGAAGGACCCTAGTTTATTGTGTAGAAGGAGGGGGGTGGGATTCTTTTGTAAACACTTCCTACTGGGAAGGATGAATCTGTACGTCATTTTCTGCCTTTTTAAGTATCTTCACGGTCCCATCTTCCTTCTCTTTGTATTTGTCTAGGAGTTGTTGGTATTCCTCTTTCTTAGGCCATTGAATCTGATCAAAGTCTTCCTTTGTTGCAAAAGGAATATCATTTGGGGAAAACTCATGATGACTTTGTATGATTTTGTCATGCTCTTTGTCATATTTGATGGGATCACTAGGATCTTGCACATGAGTTTTAGTCACAGGTACATTCGGGAGACAACCAATAGTTCCATCTTTCAAAGGTATGTTCACATAAGTGAGGTCCATCTCAACAGTACCTCCCAGTTTTGAGGAAAAATTCCTAGACAATAACATCCCCCATACATCTAGGACGTCCACGACCAGTATGTCCATGTGAATGACTTTCTTGGGGTACATTTTAAGGAAAACTTCGACATTATCAATCACCCCATGTGTGGGTATGGATTTAGATTCAAAGCCACACACATTCATGTAAGGTCGTGTGACTTTGAAACCTAATTGTTGCATGAATTTGAGGGACATCATGTTAGCACCGGCCCCTAAATCTAGCATGCAGTTGTTGAGGATTTTGTTATCCATTATCAAGGTCATGACGAAGGGAGGATGTTCATCGTATTGGACCCTGAAGTGATCAGCTTGCAACATGATAGGATGGTCCATGGGTCCATCTAATCCTTAGAAAAAATTGTCAAATCGTTCTTTGACAGATGGCACCTTAATGACTTATTTTAGGGGGATGGTTACATGCATCTTGGACAGTGCCCCTTCAAATTCAAAGTTCAAGTTAAACTTTTCAGTTTTGGATATCTTAGGGAGAATTATATCCAAAGGCAGGGGTTTTGTTTGGTCTGTGGTAGGTTGGCTCAACTTCTTTATTTTGTACAACTGGAACTCTTGTTTTTTCAACTTTTATTTTGATTCTTGGTCTAGGTTGTTTATTATCACCATTCTAGCCAACCTAGTTGATACTTTCATGCCCTCTTGATGCTCTTCAGTGGTGATATTTATTTGAGGGCCTTCGATGATATGGCCTATATTGTTCACTTGTTGATGGCCATCATTGTTGTAAGGACATTCATGCTCCCAATGTGCTTCACTGTATTGTAAACACCAAGGGTTTTCGTCCACAACATTTGTAGGAGCTAAGGTGTTGGAACCTCTTCATCATTCTTTGGTTTATAGAATTGGTTCCCTTTTTGGAATTGACATTTGTACGGTGTTATCACTCTATAATTTTCCCAAGGCTGTGGAGGCAGTCACAGAGGCAACATCAAAACCGCTTCGAGTCAGGGATCTAGTCCTCTGAGACTCAGAGAGGGATCTCTCTGCCAAATTTAGATTTGTTTGAAATAGGATATTAGGCTAGTTATGCAAAACAAGGTTTGTTTTTTATTTGAGGTGTTTGGCTGAATGATTTCTGTAGAATCCCATTGGGCTATGGGGTCTATGTCAAAACTTAAGGTCAAATAAACAACTTTTAAAGGGCTTCTTCAGAGGGCGAGATAGCCAAGATACTATATCAATTAAGATAAAATGTGATGGAAATATAGAACAGGTGAGAGGTTCATTTAAGTAAAGAAGCATTCAAGAATTTCTTTAACTCAAAATCAGAAGAATAACATGTAGACTAATAAAAGGCTAGATACAGAGTACCTGAGGTAAATTTTGTTCTTTAACTTCCTTTTAACAGTTGGAATTACAAAACAAGGTGATAATAGAGTAAGAAAACATTAACATAGCAAGAAAAACATCACCAATGTCCAGACACAAGAATCATGTGCATCAATTCCTTTGTATTACTGGTGGATCTAAAAAATTACAGAGAACAACCTTTCTGGGTGCAATGATCAACCCTTTTACATTAAAATCATCTAAATAAATAGGAGATATCCCCCAACAAGTTTTGTAAGTCGGATTTAACTGCCTCGGCCAAAAATAGCCACAAATCCCCAAAAATCGGGAACTGTCCGCCATGAAAGATGGGCCGAATTTCTGTGAAACAAAGGTCCACTCAGACATCTGTTTCTCTTTAATTATTACACATGGGAAACAACTGAATGAGGTTATTTTATATAGTCATGTGCTAGACAAAAACCTCCTTCAGTTTCTCCAAATTCGCCTCCATCTCACCGAAACACGTCCCGCAAAATCAGGACTGCAACAGGAAAATGAAAAACTGAAAAAATGGGCCTTGAAGATGGCTTTGATTATCCTTTCTCATGGAACCTGTGAAAAAAATGAGAGATTTTTTGTTCTTCATCCCTTTACAGAGAAAAACCTCTCTCGGTTTCTCAAAATTCGTTTTCGTTTCCCCAAAATCGGTTTCGGAAGAAGACATTCTGAACAGGCAAAAAATGGACAATTATTTAAAAAAAATGGGAAAATTGGTTTTTTTGGGGAAGGCGGTATTCCG
>ML779237.1:397112-412449 GCA_009831015.1 Picea engelmannii | reverse complement strand
TTAATTATTTATATGCTTTAATATGTTTTATTATTATTATTATTGTTTTGTGTTTTATTTATTTTTTTAACTTTTATTTAATCTTTAATTAATAAAAAACTAACCTAGTTACTAAACTAACTTAACTATTAATTAATTAATTATTAACTAGTTTAGCCTAGTTTAACTACACTAATTTTATTTCTAACCGTTATTAATCTATTATTCTTTTTAGCCTAAGTTTGGTTTACGCATGGATGGGTGGCAAGCGAGATGTAGTCGACTGGACAAAAGGACAAGGGAGTGAGGGTGCAGCGTGATTGAAGGATGTAGCATGGAGCGGAGGAGGTATGATGTAATGGATGGATGACACGTTGAGATAGGGCCCACCAAAAAAACCACCTCATTCCAGACTCCCCCCCCCTCCCCCCCCCACCGTTAAAGGTAGAACGGTTGAGGGGGTCCGAAATCGCCTATAGATCATCCATCTGCACGTTGTCATGATGACTGTAGATCTGTGTGCACTTGTTAGTCACCATTCCGAACACCCCCCCACTGTTAAAATAAGAACAATCGAGGGGGCTCAGAATCCACTGTTAGCCGTTGATCTATGCACCGCTAGATCAACCGTTGATCTAAGCACGTTCTTTATTCTCCAGGCGCGAATGTAGAAAAAACTTAGGCTTAGTGTTTTTTGTGGGTTTTGTGCACTACTTCCCTTGCTTTTGTCTCCATGGGGTTAGGAAACACCACTCAACGTCAACAATCATGAATTTTATTTTCTTTTCCTTTCCTTGAAAATAATTTGCAGAAATGAAATATTATTTGCAAGCCAAAATACATCCAGAGTGAAAATTTTCTAGTCAATAGATGATCCTATGAATTATAGGGTTATAACAGTGGCTCCACCTGGGGATGGAAGATCTTTTGGGAGGTGTCAAGAACCATTGAATTGTGAACATGCAGATCAGTGCTTTATTCTTTGGGCTGATCCCAAAATCTTATTCTGCAACCTATACCTGTTTTGATCTTGCAACTGAAACCAAATCAAAATGAACACTGCTAAAAAAGAGATGCTCAGAATGATTAGCTTATTCACATTCTCCTACCTACCCTATACTACTGAAAATAATGCTAAATCAAATAATACAAAAATTCCAATGAAGCCAATCAAGTAGTTGTTGAGACCAGTGGATTGCTTGACTGCTTTTTAGCACAGTCAAAAAGGCAGCCTGACCTTTTGCCCATAGATTCAAAACTACAAAGTGTAATGACCACTGCTGAAAACATGATTGATATTTACAACAGAGACCTTGACAATCCCAAAGAACCAAAGTAATGCCAGGGATAGATTGGGGCTCTCCAGTGAACAATTTCTCCATATAGGTGGCTATAGGATCAAGGTAGAACTGACTTGTTCCTTGAGATTCAAACTTAACCAACTSAACTTCATGATTTGATGCTATGGTCGTGCTATTTGCATCCTCATGCACTTCTTGACATGGMTACAACTTTTCTGATGGGTTCTGAAATGATGCTTATGCTGAAMACACCCCTGTAGCTGACTGTCTAATCATATCCATATCATAACAATTTTTGAAAACATTGGGTATAAATGAAAACTGACTTTGAAAACACACATTATCCAAAATATCAGTTGGTTGTTCCTCYACAAGTTGAGATGGAGCTTCATCTTCGGCTACATCGTGAATTGAATACATGAAAGAATCATTATCCAAACCATGGTACCAAGGGTGAGCTGCAAAATGTTTGGGAGMAATGACCTTTTCTTTCTCTGAGATCAATGGAACATGATGTCTTTGAACATCGAGTTTTTCTCTTATGCTAATCYTGTGCAACATTTCTTCCATGGTGTTGGCCAGAATGTCCAGTTTAGCTTCTGGAGATTTTAGCTGCTCCTTTTCTTTGTTCTTTACCTTTGACCTTTTGATCAACAAGTTGGCCTCCACATCAACTGCAATGTTCTGCATTTCTTCGAGAGTTGCAGTGTTCCTTTCTCTTAATTGGAATGCCATCTCAAGATCGAAGGCATCTGGGAAATGCAAGKGGGCTRATMCTAGGGGTGGCATTATATCAACAGGCATTGCATGATATACCTGATTGAACCTTGCTGAAAACTRTTGTACTRTTTCCCATGGATGTCTTTTCAAATGGTCATACTCTTCTAGGATGAGAAATACATTTCTCATGATCACCCATCGATCTATGAAAACTTGCACAAACTGATGGAAATTGTTAATGCTTGCARCTGGGAGATTTTTAAACCAGTTCTTGACTTTACCTCCCAATGATAGGRAAAACATTCTGATGTAGACATCATCATCCTGTACCTCAAAGAGGTCAAGAAAATMCTCAAGACTTTGGATATGCTTTTCATCCGTAATATTGGCATTCTCTCCATAAAAACTAGATAGATTATTGGTGTAATTTGCAGGGAATTCATGGAGGATAGGAGGMAAATCTAGGGGCTTGTATCTGTCTGGGATTTTGGCAGGTACAGGAAGTGAAGCAAGAGGCTTACAACCATCTGGAGCKTTAGCAAGAGTAGGAGATAAAGCAGGAGGCTTATGTCTCACTAGGACTTCTACAGGTGCATCTGGGATGTGCATAGGTGTACGAGTATGTASATAATTTTCAATTGGGGATATGCTCTCTTRAGGCTCATCAATTAACAAATGGTCAATGTAATATTCAGCAATATACTTTTGATCRGACTTAGAATAAGACAAAACATAATTGCAAATAAAACCAAATATGTCTTGAAYGCAATTTGARCTTGAGTACCTRGTCTTTCTAGACTGCCTGGCCATGCTTTAGGTTCTTCCTCTAGTGGAGTCTTCGAATTGGAATTGATCTGGAGATTGGAGTCACCAGGTGAATGATCTCAATCTTCTTGTGTCTGGTCACTGTCCACCATCAGTGATCAGATATGGAACTTTGAAGTGTACTACTGGATAAAGTTCCCCAGTATGGTCGTCATTCTGTTAGCACTCTGTAATTTTCCCAAGGTTGTGGAGGCAGTCACAGAGGCAACATCAAAACCACTTCGATTCAAGGATCTAGCCCTCCGAGACTCAGAGAGGGATCTCTCTGTCAAATTTAGATTTGTTTGAAATAGGATATTAGGCTAGTTATGCAAAACAAGGTTTGTTTTTTATTTGAGGTGTTTGGTTGAATGATTGCTTTAGAATCCCATCGGGCTATGGGGTCTGTGTCAAAACTTAAGGTCAGATAAACAAATTTTAAAGGGCTTCTTCACAAGGTGAGATGGCCAATATATTGGATCAATTAAGATAAAATGTGATGGAAAGATAGAACATGTGAGAGGTTCATTTAAGTAAAGAAGAATTCAAGAATTTCTTTAACTCAAAATCAGAAGAATAACATGCAGACCCATAAAAGGCCAGATACAGAGTACCCGAGGTAAATTTTGTTCTTTAACTTCCTTTTAACAGTTGGAATTAGAAAACAAGGTGATAACAGAGTAAAAAAACATTAACATAGCAAGAAAAACATCACCAATGTCCAGACGCAAGAATCATGTGCATCAATTCCTTTGTATTACTGGTGCATCTAAAAAATTACAGAGAACAACCTTTCTAGGTGCAATGATAAACCCCTTTTACATTAAAATCATATGAATAAATAGGAGAGATCCCCCAACAAGTTTTTTAAGTTGGATTTAACCACCTTGGCCAAAAATAGCCACAAATCCCCAAAACTCTAGAACTGTCCGCCATGAAAGAGGGGCTGAATTTATGCGAAAAAGAGGTCCACTCAGACATCTGTTTCTCTTTAATTATGACACCTGGGAAAAAAATGGAGGTTATTTTATATAGGTATGTTCTGGACAAAAACCTCCTTCGGTTTCACCAAATTCAACTCCAGCTCACTGAAACACCTCCCGCAAAATCAGGACTGCGACAGGAAAATTAAAAACTGAAAAAATGGGCCTTGAAGATGGCTTCGATTCTCCCTGCTCATGGAACATGTGAAAAAAATGAGAGAGGTTTTTTTTCTTCATCCCGTTACGGAGATAAACCTCTCTTAGTTTCTCAAAAGTCATTTTCGTTTTCCCAAAATTGGCTTCGAAAGAAGACATACTGAATAGGCAAAAAACAGCCATTTAAAAAAAAAAATGGGAAAAGTGGTTTTTTGGGGGGAAGGCAGTATTCCGGACCCCTTGAGGTGGTAAGTGGTTTAAGAGGGGGGGGGTTCTACTAGCCTGTGGATCTGACACCTATCCAGGGGTGTTGAAGGAAAATCTCCCTGCGGACAGGTAGATCTCCTCAAAGAGCTAGACTCTTAACCCTAAGACATAAAGTGCTTATCATGGTCACTGACTTCCTTTTAGAGCTAGGTGGACTAGTGTGTGAGGAGGAAGGAGAAAAGAAGTACTTTTAATCGGTGTTTGTCCCTACACGCTATGAATTGAGCTCCAACCTTTCTCTCCTCGATAAGCTCTGTAGACAAACAAAGCATGACCACTTCTTACTCTATCAAGATTAGTCCGAAATAGGTCTATCTACTAAAGAGACAAATTCATGTGATATTGAACACGAATTAGAAAGAAACAGGCCAAGCAAATTATATTAATGAGGATAAAACATTGCTTACAGTCGTAGATGAATTGCAACAGTTTCATCAAGTCCTCCTTGTCTGCTCCTTGCTCAAAAGATCCACGATACGAATGATGATAGCTTCACCGATTGCTCCCTATGAGATCATAGGTCTCTTTCTTCCAAAATATCTCTGTTCCAACACCACTTATAAGATCATAATTTTGGTGTGATTCTCCCTTTCCAGTCCTCTTTCACCATGAGAAAGCTTGCTTATATAGCCTTGGAGAGGCTTCAACCACTTGAGATATCCTTGGGGAAGTTGAGGATTTTCCTCCTTCAGTTGAGGATCTGCCCTAAGACCATGGCTGGACTAGGGATTCGAATCCAACTGCCTTCCAAGAATGAAAGGATCCTTCCCCCATTCATCTCAACAACTTAACTACTGCCCAGAATAGGAAACACTCCCTCAAAAGGGCCATCAAAGCGTTGTAGTGCTCCCCAATAGGCTTAAGGGAGGTGCTAGCACTCCTAAAGACACCAGTGCTCCCCATAAGGGCCAAATGAGCTTTATAATTCTCCCAGACAGTGTAAGGGGGAGTGCCAGCACTCCCAGAAGAGGTATAGGGGAGCGCTCTCCTCAAAACTTAGTTTTTTGAGTGTTTTCAGAAGGCAAAAGGTTCATGAGACTAGTTAACCTTTTTTCCTCTTCCAAATCAAGTGTTTGACATGTGCCAAGTGTCCTTTTGATGTCATTTACAGGCACAACATAGGCATCATGGCAGTATGCTTCCCTGACACTTGCAACACTTGAGAGAAAAATGTGACACTTGCGACCTTTGTAATGACGACACTTGTGACACTATCAAAGTGAGTATTTTTTTATGTGTAACAGATTGCGCCCCAAAGTATGAAGTTAGAAGACAGAAACTGATAACTGAAATTCTTTGTAGACTTTCAAGCAAGGGTATAGACGCAGAGAACCTGACAGAAGCTGCACACAAACATCCAGCAAATATTATGACATGTTTCAAACCCAAGGCAAGCATACCTATGCTTGGGTGATCAAGACTTGCAAGATATGGCCTCCATAAAATACACTACGGATCCATAATTGTATTGATAAAAGGGTATAGCCACTAAAAATACACTGTGTATCTATACTCCCATGACTTGAATGGATCGTAGCCACAAAGAATACACAGTGGATCTACGAGATGATAAGACATAGCCACAACCAATACAAAGTGGATCTATGTAACAGTATATGTGTCATTGTTCAAAAGAAATTCCATCGCAACCTGGGCAAAGTACTTATCAGAGTGGATCACTCAACCCAGGGTCTTCTTACCGATCCTGATGTAGTACGAATCTAACCATGTGAATAGATTTCCTGATTTTGAACATGGCAGAAACCACTTGATTACCGGTCAATGATGTAAATCGTTAACAAGCGCAAGGAAGATCACCATTAATGTCAATGATTCCCAAGGTACTCTAGTACATTCCAACAAATGTGAATGGATGAGCTGAAGTCGAACATCTGTGGAATCATCCGATCAGAGGTCAATGATGTAAAACCGGACATGAGGAGGCCTGCCATTGAGGCATACAGGTCCCAAAGTACTAACTAGTTTATAAGTCTAGTTCCTGGATAATGTGTTGAAGTCAACAGGAATAGGCTCGTCGAAGGAGGGCCTTGATGTATCCCCCATCAATGACACGAAACATAGAGATGTAATTGGTAGATCAAATGAACATGGACTGACATGGGTATTGAGACAAGATATTTCTGATGGCTGACTCTCGAGGCGGATACTTCCCTTGAACACTGAGGCACGACAATAAAAAAATGACATGGACCAAAACTTGATGATGCAGTGGATGCTATGACTTACGTCGGGTGACCCAAAGGAGTGAAATAAACTCAAAGGATTGGCTCAGTGCAGAGGTTCAATGGATTATAATGTGTGCAAAAAACAAAGTGTCGTGTTCAAAGGCGACTCTAAGAGTTATTTGGTAATGTTCTCAAAAAACTGCTTGGCTTGCTTCCTTCAATTTTTTCCCCCATCCAGATAGACGAGTACCTCTTTTTAATTTAGCAAGCTCGAGGAGGATAACACATGCTCGATAAAACTCACCTTTGGTAAGTTCCTCTTCCTTTGTTTAACGAACTAGAAGAAGTAAGGGTTCGATCCCATATGGGCCTGTCGATGTTTTGTTTAAGCGAGTCCAAAGACAAAAAACTAAAAGGTTTTTCATGATTATAGAGTCTGGAAAAACACTTAAAAGAGAACTCTCTCAGTTCCTTTTTCGTAAAGTAGTCTGACGATACTGAAAAAGAGATAAACTATCGCTCAACAGACGTTTTCTTCAAATACTTTAATGAGCGTGAAGAGAACAAGGTTGCTTGGTAATCTTTTCATGTTTAGAGAGTCTGAAAAGAACTTAAAGATAAATCCAATGTTGTCCTTTTTTGTAATGTTAGTCTCGCAAGGCCGAAAAAGAGATAAATTATCACTCGAAAGACGCCCTTTCAGACCGTTTAACGAGTGGGAAAGGAAGCAAGATCACTCGACAATCTTTTCATGTTTAGAGAGTCTGAAAAGAGCTTAAAGGAGAGTCCAGGGGTTTCCTTTTTCGTGTATCCATACAGGTCCGAAAAAGAGATAAAAGTCTACCCGGATGCATTCTCGTGTATTTACGAGCACGGGAAAGAACAAAGACTAAGCTCAGTATGCCCCCAGCTTGAAATCTAGTGGCTTAACTCTAGAAAGATCATCAAAGGATGGAGACATGCCCTCCAAGCTTCGATTCATTCACTGGCTCTGAGGTTGTCACCAATTTCTCTAGTAGATGAGAAAAAGGAGAAGGGTGGATGAAAAGAAGGTTCAAGAGAGGTGACTGTTTCATTTTTAACGATATTGACACAGGAAAAGAACTATGCTCATGGCCTCTATTTCATTTTTTAATGAGGTTTCCACAGAGAAGAGAAACTATGCTCATGGTTTCATCCGGATCAAGGCTTCCAAGAGGATAATGCTCTGGAATGGTACCATGTCAAAGGATAAAACGTGGTCATGGCCTCCAGGAGATCTTCATTGGATGGAATATAATCACCCGAGAAGGGACACATGTCGAGGGTTGTGATAGGACTAAGGAGATTAGGCTCCAACAATCCTACCGAATAAATCACCATGTCCACTACCAGATCCAAATTGTCAGAAGTTGAAAGCATGGGAGAGGATGAAAAATCAACACCAGGAGGTGAGATAGACGGTATATATACTCGAATTTCTTCATGAGGGGGAAGAAAAAAGGATTGGTGACAGTTATCATTCCGAGGTAACTTGTCAATGCGAAACATTTCCGGAATATATTCATCCGAAGGAAAAGTTGGGGAAATGTAGTCAATCACAGACGACAAGAAACTCAATCGTGATTGCATCGAGGAACTGTCAAATACCAATAGATGTTGGTCGTTTGACGAGGGATAAGCGGATGGGATAGTAACATATGATGTTTCAGCTGGACTAAGTGACATGGTGTTACTTAGTGCATTGAATCCCAATGGACAAGATACAATCCAAGGGTCAGATGATTCCAAAGATTGATAAGCCGTAGTCGAAATCATATCGACGGTGGAAATATGATGTGTAGTCGGTGGAAGTGGTGTAGGGAAGGTACCGGTGAGGCTAGAATATTTCAGTAAGCCAACACCAACGCTTTCATACGTGATCTTGTGGTCTCCCAAGAAAGGAATATTGTTGGTAGCGGGAGCACGAGCATCAGTCGTGCAGAAATCCAACTGATCAACAGTGACAATTTTTCCCTGGTGAGGAAATTGTACACATCGGAAGACCAACGAGGCAACAACAGTCATAGAATAAAACCAACTTCTTCCAAGTAACAAGTTGTAATCGAGGGGAGCATCGACCACCTCGACATCAACAATGACAGTTTTGCCACCCAATTGGATGGGCAGGGACTGTAAAATCCCATGGGGATGAAAACCTCGCCCATCGAAGGCGCGTAACATCGTTGGGGATTTGTTGAGTGATGGTGATTTTAAACCTTTCCAACATGCTAAAGACATGACACAAGTTGAGGCTCCCTCATCCAGGATAGCTCGACGGATTTGTTGATTGTGAACAACAACATCAACTTGGAAAGAAAGTTGGTGGGAGAGTCGAGACGCATAATTATCTAGGTTAAACATGATCTGATTGGATGACTCAGGATCAACAGCACCAAGAGCGGTCAGGAGTGTTCTATGTTGACTATGGCAGTGTTGTGGAACTTCTAACATAGACATAGCACACGGTGCTTGAGCCAAATCTTCAACAATGTTGTAGTTTTGGGCGTCACGTGAACTAGGATTAAAGATAGCTTTGCGGATAGTGCTCTTAGGAGGGCGTAAGATAGATTCAAATGTGGGTTTCTCAATCTGAAGTGGTCCATACGGAGGATTAACCGATGGAAGACTAACAGAGGATGGTGATGGATCCGGTAAAGTGTTGGAACCGTTAGTGTCTTTTCCCTTGTTAGGGTTACCTGGTGTGTCGTAGGTCTTAGAGAGAGTCGTCAAATTGATCCCATTAAACATATAAATATGTGCACTCAACGAGGCCTCATCATTAGGATCGCTATAACATACCCCAGGAGAGGGGGTTTGAGCAACCATGGATTGCTGCTATGGAAAAGGTTGAGTAAGCACAGTGGGTTGTGACTTCCCTTGGAAAATTTTGGCCACTTCATTGCGAAGTGGACAATATTGAGTGTAGTGATTGTCACCACAAATGATACATGGGAATTTCAGTTTCCGTTGTGGTTGCTTTTCGGTAGCAGGTGTTTGATTTTTGGGTTGTTCATTATTATTTTTTGATTTATTCTTTGTCTTCTTCTTACCTCCAGATTGTTGTGAAGGGGTAGATTGAACTGCATTCACCTTAGAGATCTGAGTTTGGGGGGAGGTAAACGAGGGTGTAGTCGATTTGGAAAGAGATTGAGTTTTGACGGAACCGATGACACCATCCGCATGATATGAGGATGATGGCTTAGAAGGATCGGTATTAGCACGAGCTACATTCGGAAGCAAATCATACAAAGTACCAGAATGGGAATAAACCAAATCCAAGTACTGAGCCCAAGCGATAGCTTGTTCTTTTGTGACTGCACCACCCATAGCAACATCGCGAGCGATCGGCGATAACAATGATTTAGTAAACCATTCCGCCAAGAGCACGTCAGGAATGACTGCCTTGATCATCCTTCATTGTCGCCTCCACTCATGAATATTGTCAGAGATATGCACGGAGTTGGTTTGACGAAGGGAGGTCAAGAGTTCAGTACTTGTCTCGTAGCGAATAGGTAGTTGAAAGTGCGTGAGAAAAGACATGGCAAGGGAATTGAAATCATGAAAAGAAGCACATGGTAGTTCAATGTACCACTTTGTTTTAGAACTGGTAAGTGTTCGCTGGAAAAGACGCAAACGTATAGAATCATCCATGAGGGAGTTTGATGAACACCACAAATGGAAAGTCATCACATGGTTGTTCGGATCTTCACTAGGGTTTTTGTCAAATTTTGGAATATCAGAAGGAAGTTTAGCTAGAATAACTGGCCAGACCGATGAATGAGAAATAGGATCATTAGTTAACCAAGACAAGTCTAGGAGATCCAGAGTCGCAAGGAAAGGTAGTTGTCGGTTAATGTGCGAATGATATTGGTACATCATAGGAACACCAGTAGGACCATGGACTGGGTTAGGTGGATAGTTGTAACCAGTAGGTCCTCCTACATACGGTTGTTGCTAGCCAGGATAAGAAGGATTCGACGGTGCATGAGAAATATTGGCATAACCCGGTGGGTTCTGAACATTATAGGCCGGGTGATTTATTTTCCCGTGCGGAGGATAAACATTATGCCCTTGAGAATGGTAAGGAGTAGATCTTGGAGGCGGATACACATGATGCCCATGAGGAGGATAAGACTATGGTCCCGAAGAACTCCAGGTGGTGTTTTGGATACCGCCCGGATAAGATTACCCGTAAGGAGTTCCGGGAGGGACAGGATTGGATACTCCTCCTAGTGGATTATTATACAAGTGCCCCAAAATGTGGGGTTGGGTAAAAGTGCCTCCTGAAGATACTTCATAGGAATGTGAAGGGTTTACAACAAACGAGGGTTTCCCCCCTGCCAGCGGTGGATGTATGACCGGGGTTTGACTAGCAAATGAAGGTTGCCCTCCAGGAGGAGCATGAACAGGGGGTTGTTCCCTGGGAGGGGTAGGTCCTCCATGGAAAGGTAGTCCTCCAGGAGGGAAAGGTATGTTGGATGGTGGTTGCCCTCCAGCTGGTTGTGTTTGGCTAGCAGGGTTTTGCATTCTCATATGAGAAGATGTCCCAGCAGGATCGTGTGGAACATGCGGAGCTGTAGAGTAAAAACTTGTAGAAACAGGGGTAGAAATTGAAGTGCCTTGGGGAGGAGTAGAGGATATGAGTCCAACATTAGGATGGACTTGTGTTGGTGTAGCAGTAGAGTGAATAACCTGATCGACTCAGTAGTTCATGGTTTGACCGGATGGTCCTGTTTCACTAGGAGGGTCATGGGGATGAAAGGGTTGTCGAATAGATTCGAAATTTTCATAGAGATCACGTCCCGATGAAGTCCTCCATACAAATGAGAAGGTGTGGGATTGGTTTCTACTGCGGTGCTAGGATGAACGTGAGTCCTATACTCGTCACCAAAGATTGGTTCCATGGATCCCATATATGTTTCGGTAAATATCCTCTCTGGTAATCGTGGGACTTCTTCGTCTATGACGTTCCCAAGGGAGTCTAAATGAACCAAAAGTGGTTCGAGAGGAGTTACCGACACAGGTGTGGTGGGATTTTCAACCGTGACCAAAGCGTCTTCTAAGTTGTCTAACGGAGGAGCAATAACACTTCCAGCGTCAGATTGATTTTCTACCTCTCTACGGTAGTTGTCTTCTGGCGGGTTAGGAGGTAAGGGTTGATAGCCTTCCGGAGGAAACCCTTGCATCCTACGTGATTGGAGAAGACCTTTATCGTCTACGGGCTCAATTGTGGAGAATAACAGAACACACTGAAAATCTAGATCCAACTAAGAAAAAGAAACAGCATGAGCTAATGAAATCTAGGAATCAACCAAGCAGACAAAACTTCTCTCGATGACCGTACTAGTTGGTGATGAAATCCAATGTCATGTGATCAAGTTGAGAAGGGGCTGGGATATGGTGGAACAGTTACAATGGCGACCTGCTTAGTGGACTTACGCCTTGGTGCAAGATTCCACGCAGTAATTGTGGATTTACCCTCCAAGGAGCCCGAGAGAGTTTGACCAATGTCTGTTCCAGGTAGAGTGAGACTTCCCTTCACCGTCACCTTGTGTAAGTACCTAAATATTATGGCATCTAAAGATACCAATTCGCAGTGAGTCCCTGGGCGGGTACAGTCGACAGTCCTATCTAGAATGTATGGGCAGGATAACAAGTCTGATATCAAATCTAAAGGCTCCCACACATAATCGTGGGTATACCTCCAAGTGACCCCCAATATACGATCCGACCACTACAAACAGTTGAACCACGGAGGTATAATCTCCATAACTCACCCGAATGCGACCTCGTGCGTAACCCCTATGTGAGAGGGGGATCCCAGAAAAACAATACGACAATTGGATTTGACTCTCCCTAGCTCAAGATGCTAATGTTTGTTTTGAAAACTTTGGAGAGTTGTACTCATAGCCTAATCCAAAGTGCTAACCCTAGTCTACTGTTGGTGGAAGATCCTAAAAACAAAAATGTTCTAGATAGTTTTTATTTAGCATTTGTTTTATAGATGTTCTTTACTCAAAGGGTGCACAAAAGTGAAACTGATGGAATGATGACTCAATGCCCAAAAAGATGCATAGAATATGATAATCAATCATTTATTTTCAATGAACGCCTATTTAAGGGAAAGAGAAGGAGTCGTTTTCACTTTCAAACACTAATATGAAAAGTCCTCTATCAATTGGTTCTCAATCAAATCCAATGCAATGCTAAAACATTTTCAAAAAACGCCTTCTAATATGCAAATCAAGCACTAAAATGTATCTTTTCGTTTGTATGTGAATGATAACTAATTCAATGCAAAAACTTCTCCTATCAACTACCTTTTTAGATCAAGGAGATTCAGACAAGTATGACCAGATTTCGCACACACAACACACACCCTCTTGTTGTGATTGAAACAAGAAGCGAACAAAAGACAAAAGATGACAAACAAAACTCAAACAATTCACACAAAAGAGAGGTGTTCAAATAACAATGACCTTCAAAACACCAAGTGAGAACAGTCACAGACTTCAGATGTCCTTCACTGGAGTTCCCGCTCAGTCGGATAGGAGAGGAAAAAAGCAGTGGATCGATTTCAAGCTCTCAACAGCAAAAACTCAAAAATAATGAAGAAGGGCATAAAATCTGAACAACAAGGTGTTTACTTCTCAGGATGAAGCATGTCAAAGGTCAAAGGAAGAATCATTGAATCATAAAGCAGCTCAGCAAGTGAAGAAATAAGGTCTGGACCTCCAAAAAATGGAATTTTTGAAGAGATTTTGTGCAAAAAGGGGTTGGCACTCTGGTGTAAGGGACACCAGGGCATTATAACACTCTATCCAACACCTTCAAGGAGTGTTGGCGCTCTGCTAACATGGGCATGGGGGCGCCAGGCTCAAAAAACTCATGAAAATGTCCAAAAACCAAAAATTTTGATCAAATTTTGACAGGTAAGATGAGTGTGATGGGGTGAAGAGTCAATCAGCAAGTGAAATCAGATATAAAGGGGTGAACAAGGCCTGAAAACAATCAGACTGTAAGGCAAATTCTACGAGGAAAAATCAAAACTAAACGTTTCGACTCCCCAGTGGAGTCACCAATTTCTGTTGAAGGAAAATCTCCCTGCGGACAGGTAGAGCTCCTCAAAGAGATAGACTCTTAACTCTAAGACAGAAAGTGCTTATCATGGTCACTGACTTCCTTTTAGATCTAGGTGGACTAGTGTGTGAGGAGGAATGAAAAAAGAAGTACCTTTAACCGGTGTTTGTCCCTGCACCCTCTGAATTGAGCTTCAACTTTTCGCTCCTCGATAAGCTCTGTAGAAAAACAAAGCACGACCACTTCCTACTCTATCAAGATTAGTCTGAAATAGGTCTATCTACTAAAGAGACAAATTCATGTGAGATTGAACATGAATTATAAAGAAACAGGCCAAGCAAATTATATTAATGAGGACGAAACATTGCTTACAGCCGTAGATGAATTGCAACAATTTCGTCAAGTCCTCCTTGTCTTCCCCTTGCTCAAAAGATTCATGATCGGAATGATGATAGCTTCACCGATTTCTCCTTATGAGATCATAGGTCTCTTGCTTCCTAAATATCTTTGTTCCAGCACCACTTATAAGATCATAAGTTTGGTGTGATTCTCCCTTTCCAGTCCTCTTTCACCATGAGAAAGCTTGCTTATATAGCCTTGGAGAGGCTTTAACCACTTGAGATATCCTTGGGGAAGTTGAGGATTTTCCTCCTTCAGTTGAGGATTTTCCCTAAGACCATGGCTGGACTAGGGATTCAAATCCAACTGCCTTCCAAGAATGAAAGGATCCTTCCCCCATTCATCTCAACAACTTAACTACTGCCCAGAATAGGCAGCACTCCCTCAAAAGGGTCATCAGAGCGATGCAACGCTCCCCAATAGGCTTAAGGGGGGCTCCAGCACTCCTAAAGACACCAGCGCTCCCCAAAACGGCCAAAGGAGCTTTATAACGCTCCCAGATAGTGTAAGGGGGAGCACCAACACTCCCAGAAGAGGTATAGGGGAGCGCTCTCCTCCAAAACTTAGTTTTTTGAGTGTTTTCAGATGGAAAAAGGTTCATGAGACCAGTTAACCTTTCCTCCTCTTCCAAATCAAGTGTTTGACTTGTGCCAAGTGTCCTCTTGATGTCGTTTACAAGCACGACATAGGCATCATGGCAGTATGTTTCCCTGACACTTGCGACACTTGTGAGCAAAATGCGACACTTGTGACCTTTGTAGTGACGACACTTGCGACACTATCAAAGTGAGTATTTTTTATGTGTAACAGGGGGTGGTTTTGTAATACAACCTCATTCCGGACCCCCCCTCTCATTAAATTTTGGATGGTGAGGGGGGGTCCAGAATTTTTAATATCCGTTGATTTAAAACCGTTGTTTTTATGTGGGGTGTGATGTAATGAAGTTACGGGTGGGTAAACTTAGGGTACTGTTTTAGTTTTGTTTTGTTTTTAATTATATATATATATATATATATATATATATATATATATATATATATATATATATTATTTAGTTTACGTTTTTGTTTTATTGTTTTGTTTGATTATAATTTGTTTTAATTTTTTAAGTTTTGTTTATTTTTATTTTGTTTTATTTTAATTTTAATATATTTTATTTATGTTTGTTTTTGTTTTAAAAGTTTTATATTTTGTTTTTTAATTATTTATATGTTTTAATATGTTGTTTTTTATTATTATTGTTTTGTGTTTTATTTATTTATTTTAACTTTTTTTTAATCTTTAATTAATAAAAAACTAACCTAGTTACTAAATGAACTTAACTATTAATTAATTAATTATTAACTAGTTTAGCCTAGTTTAACTATACTAATTTTATTGCTAACCTTTATTAATCTATTATTCTTTTTAGCCTAAGTTTGGTTTATGCATGGATGGGTGG
>ML779237.1:371851-396794 GCA_009831015.1 Picea engelmannii | reverse complement strand
GATCGATTGGGGATTTTTGTCCTTGAGAAGATACCCTAGATAACCAGTGAAAGACTTGGCGTAAATATAGATAAGATAATTATCGCTTGGATCATGGCTTGCAAGGATATTCTGCAACAAAGTTTCAAACCTAGTATGGAATTCCCGAATGGATTCATTTTCATGTTTCCAAAGGGAGTTCAATCTGGTAAGAAGCATGTTGGGGTCTTCTTTGACACTCCATCTCTTGAGAAAGGATTCTTCTAGTTTTTCCATGGTTTTAATGCTTCCATCGGGAAGACTAAGATACCAACCCCTTGAAGCATCAAGGAGGTTAGTGGAGAACAATTTCATGAATAGGTATTCATCATCATCACTAATGGGGTGAAGCTGAAAAAACACCCAAAAATTTCTCATGTTCTCTTCAACACTTATTGCATCGGTACCAGTAAACTTAGGAAACCAATTTTCATACTTAGGTGCCATTTGCCTAGGGTATGCTGGTATGGCTAACATGTCTAGTAGCTTGAAGAGACTGGATGACCATTGTTTTTTATTATTGACTAGGTTTGTTGTATTGGTCTGAGTTGTTGAGCTAGACATGGTTTTCAAAGGAAGACTCCCTCCAAAAAGTGATTTTACAACAGGAGAGTTTTGGGGAGGCTTTCTTCTGAAGGATTGAGGAGGATTATTGTACCTCCTTGCAGTTTGTGGAGTTGCAAGATAATTTGCTTGGAACCATAAAAAGGATAAGGGAAAACACCCAAAGTGGAGTCACTAGGTAAGCTTATAAGATAAATACTCTAGAGGAAAGGCTTACTGAAAAGTGTCATCTTGAGGAAGGTTTGACTCAGTGTTCCATGGAAACGACGCCAAAATTTTATCGCAGAGTTTGTAGTTTAGGAAAGTAGGTTGATGAAAAGAGGTCAAACTGGCGTAACTAAACCAATCCCACCCACTGTCACCTCGATGGGAAATTTCTTTCTATTTAGGGAGGTAAAGCCCAGCGGAGTCATCCCCGGTAACTTGGGTTTTTGAGAAGGCAAGATGTTTTAGCAAGGCTGAGTGATAATGATCCCCCTTACAAGTTACCACCTGATCAGAAAGTCCTGGTTTATAGCCAATAAATATAGTTGGAAGTAATAACCAATAAGATCACTTTCCCGAGAACAAGACAACAATAGAATGATGCATATGCAAGCTTGCTTGTTGATTAGTAATTCATATAATCAATGACTTTCTTGAATATAATAAATTGAGTAATAAATATTGATGAAGTTAATGTTTGTATAATAGCAATGATTACAATATTAATTCTCAATAAATGCTAAAGAAAACTTGGCATTCAATGTGACAAATTAACACTTCATAGATAATGACTTAAACAACCATTCAATTGCTTTCAAAGTGAAACAATAGCTACACAAAGGTATTTGTAGCACAATAAAGATGACGACAACAATGAGTTAGAAAGGTTAGTCTTAGGCTAGGGTTAGAAAGATTAGTAATTTCTCAAAGTGTTTGATTGAAAATGTGATCAAGTTACTCAAGACCAAGGAGGCCTTAGATCAATGCCTTATTAGGGTAGATGGAGTCAAAAGAGGAGGACACAAAAGTTGAAGGACCAAGTGAAAGTGTAAAACCTAAGGACAAGAGGGTTAAACCTTGAGGTTTTGGTATGGCAAGGCCTCAAGGATGAAACCCTAAGGGAGAGAGGCTCACTTTGGTGTAGGGGAACTAGGCCTCAGTTCTCTCTCCTCCTTCCTTATCTTAATGGAAACAGATAGATTGAATAATGTTTGATAAGAGGTAAGACAAGAGGGTTTTTAAGCAACGTGTTGCTAAAGTAAGGCCTTACTAAGAAAACCCTAGGGAAAATTTTCTCACCAAGGTGTAGGGGAACTGGGCCTTGATGCATTTTCTCCTTCTTATCACAACAAATAAGAAAATGGTTAGCAGGGAGAAGAGGGATGGAGTGTTTCTAAGGCAAGGCTCTATCCTCTTCTATAAATGGCTCAAAAACTTGTTGGGGACATGAGACAAGGACCTTCAATGTGTGCTTGTCACCTAGGTTTTATTCAGCAAATTATTACAATAGATGCAAGAAAATAATACTACAACCATTCAATTAAGAATTTTTGCAGAAATTCACTTACATTTAACCAAGAAATCACATAGCAAACCTTGGTTGTAACACCTTCCACCAAGAGAAATGCCAAAAATGCCAATATAAGTCCAAAAATGTCTTCCTTCAACAAGTGTGCCTCCCAATTTCAGCCAAGAACTCCAAGAGTGGCACAAATTGCAGACCTCACTAATGAGTGAGTGAGATATGATCCAAAAAATGAAGGTAAAAACCCTCAATTTATACAGTACCATGACCTAATTTTACTTTTTAGGTCATGAAAAAGGTCGAGAAGGCCAAAATACTAAAATCATATTGTTTTACATTAAATGCTTAAAATAAAACCCTAATCAAGAAAAAGAGAGAATTCATCCCCTCTCTTGGGTGACGTTATCCCCTTCTAGGGAAAATGAAACCTCCAGGAGAAAAGCATTGGCCCTCCTTTGGCTTCTCCAAGCTGCCACGCGTGAAAAAATGCCCTATCCATATGCCAAAGAATCTATGAAGCAAGGATGACATCATGGATCTCATGGATGATGTCCTAGGCATTCCAAGGACAACATTCCACTGAAAAGGGGACAACCCCCCTAAGTCAATCTCTCTAGGGGTGCCTCTGCAAGACGTCCTCCTTATCTCTTGTGTAAACCCCTCTATCATGTCTCTACCCCCTGTTGGGGTCTCAACATCCATCGGGTGGGTTCTTCAGCCCATGTAGGTCTGAACGGATCATCTCCCCATGTGTACATGTCCAGCATGGTACCTGTCCATCGAGCATGATCCTGCACATCAACATATACACCCTCTAAGGGCTCATAATTCATAGGGATCATAGCAATGTCAATCACATCTCATCATCAATATTATTAAACATGTGCATAAGACCCCTATTATCCCAGTTAAAATCTCAAAAACATTATACAAGCCTGCAATACAAGTTTGGGGAAAGTGACGGGGCGTCCTATTGGGCTATTGTCCACTGGAAAAGGGAAGTTCCCGGAAAAGACTTCATCTAAGCCATGTAAGTGGGTGATGTGGATAAGGGATGTCCTGACAATGGGTACAGTGGAAGTAGGGGAATGAAATTTTTTACTTGTGAGTCCCTTTGTAGAAGGCAAGTTGCACTTGTCCTGGATGCAATTTTTTCCAAGCACAATTCATGCCTTTTATTCTTTATTCTTATTGCTTTTTCTTCAAGAAGCTAATCAAGGGAAACTTCCTTGGCATGGTGACCAGTGGTGGTAGCGTTACCCATAAGTACTTTCACATAAATGATAAGGTTGTCTCGTGATGAGCCCCCCTTTCTCTTGGCCATGCAACCAAGAGTCACTACCCTGGCATGGTAACCAGATGCTATTAGTGTCATACTTCTAGGTAGCCATGCACGTAATAAGTTGGCTCGTGATGAGTCCTCTATCCTCTAACTAGGTCTTGTTTTTATTATTTTTTATGGGTCCCTCTTGTTTCTTGTTGAGAAGCCTTTCACTGCTTTCTCGGGGATCCATGGGCGAAGCATCTCGAGGTTCTATTTTTAGGATTTTATCTTTTGCTAGATTTCTTCTACCTTCTGGACCTTTATCCCCTTCTTCCCACAAGGTAAGGTGCAACCCAAAATTGATTGGCCAACCTAGTTCCTGGACAAGTGTAATGTGATAGATGAGCAGGATGGAAGATGAAAAAGTGGTGCTATGACGGGAGCGGACAATGACTCTTCAGTAATACCCCAGTGGAAAACCAAAACCTATGGACACATGCTTACTAGGGCATCCTGTCATTCCCCCCTAGATATGGTCATGTGGGAAAGTATAAGATCCAATCATTCATTAGAAACAAAAGGAATTAAATGCCCATATTCAAAAATTTTGAGGATCGGAGTGACACATACCATCATACCAAAACTCATTACCTCATGGAGCAAGAACCATTTCTAACACAAGACCAAGTCGATGGTGATGGATGTTGTTGTTGTTGGAAAAGTAGAGGCGCTGGAAGGGAGAAACGATGGGCCCTCCAAGGCCATGCTAAAAGTCGATCCAGCTCTCGGTACTCCATGTCTAGGACCTGTGGGCCTCGAAACATGATCTCCTAGTTATCCCTAAAAGTGGGGGATAACAAGGACCTAATAAGAATATTTGAACTTATTATAGGCCTAAGAAGATATTTTTGTCTTAACTTTCCTTAAATTTACAACAAAATGAAAACTAGACAAATCCCTAAAGGAATCTTAATATCTTACTCATCTTGAATTCAAAAACTTAATAAAGCCCTCATCATCTAACCAATAAGAATTGAACTTGAAGGGGCTTGAAGGTTTGCAGTCCTCCTGTTCAATTTGAAGTAATATTGGGAGATGATCAAAGTCTCCCCCAGACTCTACCCATGTCCTTATTCTCTTAGGAATAGACATTATAGATTCCAATACAAGAAATATATCCAAGATTTGTTGTAACATCCCGCTCTTGCATGCATTGAGTGAAATTATTCTTTGAGGACACTTGCATGAAAGTGATCTAGGTTATTATACTATTGGTCATTTTATTATGATTATGAGATATTGTGTATTTGATGATATGTTATTTTGTTGTATTTACATAGACATGTGCTATTGGCTGGGTTCTCCTAAGTGTGCAAGACCTCGAACATTGAGGATGCAGAGGCATCGATGAAACCCCTTGCACTCTGGATCGAGTCAGGGAGTGCATTGTTTGGGGTTTGAATGTTGTTGATGTGACATATGTACATATGATTAGATGTTATGATGATTGACTGTTATTTCTTACATGATTCGTTGAAGGATGCAGGCTGATGATAGCTTGTCGACCATACTCACATTTGGAGTAAAGGGGTCACGCATGAAAACCAGAGACATTGAGGGAGAGGTGTGGAAGCATTCCTGCCATAGCCTACTAGCACTCCCGTCGTGGATCGAACTGTAGGTTAACAATTACCTAGTTCGAGAAGACCCATGATGTTGTGAGGGCAGACTGTGGCAGTCGCTCACGATAATTCTAAGGGGTGTGCAATAATGTAGGGGCCTTACTCCTTAGAGGCCCTTAATCTCCCATAAGATCACCTGGAGGAGTATTGAATCCAGGGGTTTGATGTCTACCAAATTAAGTCAAGAGGTGAGTGGCACCCTTGGAGCACGTAGTGCATCTTGAAGGGTGCGTTGTGAAAATAAGATGGAAACAAGCGAGTGGCGCCCTTGGAGCCCGTAGTGTGTCTTGAAGAGAACGTCATGCAAATAAAATGGAAAGAGGCGAGTGGAAGCCTTGGAGTAGGTAGTGCATCCTGAAGGGCACGCCACGATTTTAACTGGTAACTGATTAAACCTAGTGCCTAGAAAATTATGCCTCCTTAGGGCCTAGTCGGCCTTAAAATGAATGATATGATAAGCAAAGTTTAAAAACATTTTTTTTTCCCTTAAAATGTCGCCCAGCCTAGCGAATTTAAAACCTAGGTCTAAGTAGAACACGTGGTCAATAAAAACAAAACATAAAATAAACATGTAACAAGAAAGGGGGTAAGAAATTCAAACTTATTTATTAAAGTCAAAATTATATTGGAGGATTAAATTTTTAAAAAGGGGTAATGATTGTTTTTATCTACATCTGCTAAATTAATTTTTTAGTTAAAAAGAAAAGAGGGTAAATGGTTGTTTTTATCTATACTTGCTAAATTGATTTTTAGTTAAATAGGAAAAAGGGGGAAACTTAAAAGAAATAGGAAACTTAAGGAAAAAGGGAAACTTGAAGAAAAGGAGAGACTTAAAGAAAAAGTTGAATGTCTAACTTAGTAAGGAATTTAGCCTTTGGGACTTTCTATTTATGAACTCAACTAGGAATTAAGTAAGGTGTAAGTCATTTAATATTTGTAAGGGAATATTGGGACATCGATGAGCATTTTTAGGAATGGTTTTAGGAGGGTGAGGGAAATAGGAATATTTTGGGAATTGATTTTCTGGTGCAACTAGAGGATCGACGACATGTGTACGAGGGAGGTTTTTCCTAATTAAATTAATGAAAAAGGAATCCAATGAGAATTTTGGGAAACTAATTACTAGGAAACTCTATAAAAGAGATGGTGAAGGAGGAGTAAGGATCACATATTTTTTTGTAACATTACGCTACTAAAATTTTATCTTGAGTGAACTTTCTCTTGTGGGAGTTGGGATACCCAGCTCAGGTAACGAGTGGTAGCTCGAACTTGCGAGATGAGTTGGGTGCTAGAATTATCTGGTATTGTGTGTGTGGCCCCTTTGTGGCTTGGGGGGCTCAGGGGGAAGAAGTGTACCCCTAGCATTGGTTGGGAGTTACTGGTGAGGTCACATCGATTGGCAAGCAGGAGCTGGATGGAGCATGCACGAGACAATGACTTTAGAGCATTCACATTTGGCTAAGGTATGCCTGTTAAAGTTGTTGCTTGCAGTGAAATTTAATTTACACATGTTTTTGTTTCTGTACTTGGTTGAATATTTCATTGCCATGAGCTTTCTTGCACATGCATTCCTATGGTAATTGTAATCCCCTTGTCTCTTGATTTATTCAGTATGAACCCTTTCTATCTACTGTGTCCTTTATTTATGAGTTATTGTCTCTTTGCGTGTGGCCATAATGAACCTCAGACTCAAAACCTTTCCTACATTCTTGTATCTCTTGCCTGTGTTTTTTTCATTTATTGATTGCGCTTTTATTCCATTATTTGCTTCTCCATGGAAAAGATCTCGATGCAGATTTTGTTTTATCCTTTGTTTTGTGATCCTTTAAGTTATTAGTATGTTCCTGAGCAATCAGCCAGGAGCCAAATCGATTAATTTCACTCTGGTGTTTAAGACTTATATTCAAATGCCCTGCTTTCCTGTGCATGGATAATAATTGTCGGATCATTCTCTTCCCAGCAAGGAATTCTCTCCTGGGCATTTATTCTCTCTTGTCCACCATTGTTTGTTTCTCTGCGTTGCTTCTTATTGTTGCATTGATTCTCAGAGTTGTTGGGTTCTCTGCATCTTTGATTTTTTAAAATCCAATTATATTTTACGTTTTAAATTATTTAAACTCTGTGTTTCGAATGTTTAATCCCTGAATGTTAAACTTTGCATATGAATGATTAATCCCTGAATGTTTAAACTCTGCAATTTGAATGATGAATCCCAAAATGTTTAAAATCTGCATTGGAATGATTAATCCATGAATGTTTAAACTCTGTGATTTGAATGATCAATCCTGGAATGGTTAAACTCTATGTTTTCAATGTTTAATCCTTGAGTGTTTAAACTTTGTGTTTTGAATGACTAATCCCTGAATGTTTAAACTCTGCATTTTTTATTGATTAATCTCTGATCACCTTGGATCCTTGCAAAAAAGGGTTAAATATTTTTCCTTCCTAGTGAATCGGGTGACTTGTACCCACCTTCTTCCATTCTCTTTTCCTCAAAAAAATTTAGAGTTATCAACAGTAAATCACTTGGCGATTGCCTAGAAATGGTAGTGCCCCTTGGCGATTTTTCTTGGCATTGACAACGATATATATTACATAGAGAATCTATACACAACGAATCTATACATTCACAAATATACATATTAATTTGGGATTCCTTGATTGATATTTACACAGTGATTCTATACACATGTCTGACAATGAATTGTTTTTCTCTATTCATATGTCTGACATCGATTTTATACATTCTATAAACATAGTGGATTTAGATAGTGGATTTACCATTGCACCTTTTAATGACAGGGAATCCCTTTTTGGTTTCTTAACTGGTCATAACCATGTGTTATTTAAAATGGAAGATAAAGATGTTATTATTTAAAGTTAGACAGAGATATAATCAATAGAAAATGCTATCATAATTACTAGACATCGATAACATAGACAACATATCAATATTGTTAAGGTACAATAGACAGTGATATTAGTTAACCGTGCATTATTTAAACTGACAGATAAAGATGTTATTATTTAAAGTTAGATAGAGATATAATTACTAGACAACGATGCCATAGACATCATCTCAATATTGTTAAGCAACATATCAATGCTAGACCACATATATTGTTAGCAACATATAATTACTAGACAAAAACAAAATATTCCTCTTGGGCTAACAATACCATTCTCATAAGAATCGCCTTTTACTTTAAATCAGAAAGCTAAATAGATGTACATCATTAGTCTAGTTATATTGGATTCATCCTTAGGAAGATACTTATCTAATATTTGGAATTGGAAAATAGTTACCCTGAATAATTGTTTTGAATATAATATTTTTAAGGTGTATAGATTGATGTAGTCAAAGCGTCACCATGGAATATCTAGTACATATAAGAGAATATACTTCTTACTATGCGAACATGGTGTAATTCATCTTTACATTCCTCATTACACTAGTACTAGTATTTATTATGTTAAGTGCATATACTAATTCTCTTTTTCAATGCAAAAAACAAGTAGTTATTCCATAAATGGTAAATAAAGATCTGTTTAGGGAATGTATGGCTTATGTGGATTCAAGAAATTAATGTGAGGTATGATGGATTAAAGATTAGATTTCTTTCACACCATTAACCATGTTGATGTAGGATTGTTTTGGAACTTAATGTGATGTATGATTGTTATAGTAGTTAGATTTCCCTTGCATCTTGTTGACTTGTCGATTGGGTGCTTGGGTATAGTATTCATGTTTTTGACAATTAATTTGGTCTCCTAGTGCATTGGATTTTTAATGGGTTATTGGTCTAGATATGTTATGCGGTGCCTTGGTTACTATCACGCCTACCACCTTGTGATGACTTGATTCCTGCAGAGGGGATCGTTGCGTGCCCCGATTGATAGAAGCGAAGGATAACATAGGGAGACTCATGTGCTTCCTAATGTGGGCGTAATGCTCGTTGTTATTGATATTGGTACTTGTGTTGTAACTCTTGTTTTTTCTTATTCCTCACTCACCGTGAAGGTTCAAGTTAAGTGTGTCACTTGATGTTGGTTGTGTCTTGTTGATATTGATGATTTTCCTTAGCTTAGCCATTTTTATTGTCTATTGTATCACATGTTCATCTAGTTCCATGAAGTGCTAGTGTGTTGGGTCATTGTTGTCTGTTGCCTGAATGCATAATTTGTGTTCATTGTCAAGTTGTTTTGATTAATTGTTGTCGTTGATTTCTGTCTTTCTTAAAACAAAAACAAAAATTGCACTTGCTTTGTGTCACTTCTGGTCGTAACGATTGGGGACGTTACATATGGTATCAAAGTCCATTCAACCTTGCGACTGTGGATCACCATGATTTCCACTACAGTAAACCCTTGAGTAATAACCTATCACTAATTAAAACTTTAATGTGTCCATGTGATAATCATGAATAGAGGAATCCACTGAGGTTTGCAATGTGGTGTCGTGGAAGAAGGTGCAACGCCTCCAAAAGTTCCTGTGCCCTCAGAGTCTAACCCCTAAAGGGGAGAACAAGTCCTTGGGATGGATTCAATTGTTGTAAGGGATGATGATGGTTTGACAAGGTCCTTACATGGAATGTTAGAGGCATTGATTCACCATATGTACTGGTATGAGGCCAAGGCACTTGTACCCATGGGGATCCATGACGCACCCCAACCAGTACCGTTAGAATTCACCAAGAGATCGAGACAGATAAGTTCTAGAGTCCATGAGTGTCACGAATAGATCAGTCATTGAGGCATGTCTAAAGAGCAAGGAAATGGGCTTCACAATTCAATATTACAAACTCCAGCATGACGTTTCGTCGAGTGGTATTTGAACTGAAGGGGAGCACTCTTCTATGATGGAAGACGCTACTACCACAATTGAACATGGAAGTTGAAGACGTGTCATGGGAACTGTTCGAGGAATGGTTCCAAGAGAGGTATTTGTCTGAGGAATTCATTGAGCGTCATCTCAACAAGTTCAATGCCTTGCGACATGGAGGTCGTACGGTGCTCGAGTACGAGGCTCGTTTTATGGAGTTGCTTCGGTATGCTCTGCACCTGAATACCGAGAAACTTAAGGTCAGCATGTTCGTGTTTGCAATTAATGTCAGCATTTGTGCATAGGTTAGGATTCTGATGCCTCGAACCTTGCATGATGTCCTCTAGAATTCCCTCATAGCAGAGGAGGATCTTATCAGTGAGGGTGAGAGCAGGACTCCAGCGAAACCAATAGGGTAAGTGTCATCTGGTGAGCAACAACATTGTACACTAGCTAGACATTCACCAAGATATTGTGGCTTCCAGAGAGGATCCACTTTCCCTACACCTCGATGACCATCGCCTCAACAACAGACTCCTTATAGAACACCATTTCATCATCGACCGCAGTAGTAGTAGTTTAGGGTTGTTCAGCAAAACAGACCAGGGTTCCAGGACGGTGGGTCGTCAACTTCTACTTTGGGTACCAGCAATACTAGACCAAAGAAATGGTGTTAGACATGTGGGGAGACACATTACTAGCATGAATTCCTGGTGGATAGGACCAGAGCATCTGGATCATCTGGACCCACTACCGTGGGAGATTTGGGAAAGACCCATTAGATTCATGCAGCGGTGAATAACCTCCAAGCCGATCACTAGTCGACTGTTCTCGAGATGTTAGGTACCATCACTGACCAGACCCTTAGTATTTTGATGGATCCAAGTACTACAGAGAGTTTGATTTCTGGTGTAGCACTAAAAAGAATTAAGTTAAAGGCAGTCGAACAAGATGAGTTTAGCTTTCAAGAAATGTCTTCGGGAGCTAAACAGAAGGTTGGTGGGAAGGTTATGGGATATAGCCTTAACCTGGGAGATTTTGTCACCAGGGCCAACCTGTACATCATGATATTAGGATATTATGATTTCATGATTGATATGGACTGGTTGGAATCACCTTAGGGGATACTCAATTGTAAGACAAAACTGTTGAGCTTGGTCGATGATGAGGGAAAGAGATGCATGATTGTAGGTCAAAACTAGGGAGTTTCCCTGAGGTTCATCTCTTCCTTGCATCTACGGAAGAGCATGTGCAAGGGATGTAAGATTTATGTGATCCTTGTGTTAAATGAGAAGGGAGTAGCGGAAGGTATAGAACTCCTTCTGGTGGTGAGAGAGTTTGCGGACGTCTTCCCTGAGGAATTACCTGGGATTCCGCCAGAGAGGAAGTTTGAATTTTACCATAAACCTAAAACCGGGAACTGAACCGATAGAAAGAACACCTTATCAGATGTTGGCCCCTCAGTCATAGGAGTTGAGAATGCAACGAAAGGCGTTTTTGGACATAGGACTTATACATCCAAGTGTGGCAATGTGGGGTGCACCTGTTATCTTCATACGGAAGAAGGATGGGTTGTGGAGACTCTACATTGACTACCATCAATTGAACAAGGAAACGATCAAGAATCAGTATTCGTTGGCAAGGATTGATGATCTTTTTGATTAGATGAAAGGCGTGAGGGTGTTTTCAAAAATTGACTTGAGATCATGGTATCACCAATTATGGATCAAAGAGGATGACGTCCCTAAGACCACCTTTAAGACGAGGTTTGGACATTACAAGTTTATTGTTTTACCTTTTGGACTGACAAACTCCCCTGAGGTATTTATGGGTTTGATGAACAGGGTGTTCTGCAAATACTTGGACAAGTTCATCCAAGTATTCATTGACATTGGACAAGCATGACGAGCACTTTCTCTTGGTACTACAGTATTTACGAGAGAACAAATTGTATGGGAAATTTTCTAAATGCTCGTTTTATCAATCGAAGATTCACTACTTAGGGCATGTCATCTCCGACGAAGGTATCATCATTGAACCAACAAAGGTCGAGGCTATTATGGAATGGCCTGCACCGACGAATGTCACCGAAGTGAATAGCTTCAAGGATTTAGAGGGATACTATTGACGGTTCGTCGAGGGTTTTTCAAAGATATCAAATCTGATCACAGAACTGCAGAAGAAGAATAAGTAGTTTGTTTAGACCGAGAAGTGCACAGAAGAATTTTGGAGGCTCAAGTAGCTATTAACAACAACATCGATACTAAAGGTCCCTAACATGGATGCGGAATTCTTGGTATGCAATGACGCATCCAAAGAAGGCTTAGGATGGGTCTTGATGCAAGATGGTTGAGTGATCGCTTACATCTCGAGAAAGTTGAGAAGGCACGAGGAGAACTATGCGACGCATGATTTGGAGTTGTTAGCCATTTTTTATTCCTTGAGAGTTTGGAGGCACTACCTTATTGGATGGAAATTCAAACTAAAAATGGACCACTGTGGACTACAAAACATCTTTACACAAAGCGACTTGTACACGCGACAATGACGTTGGTCAGAATTGCTTAGTGAGTACGAATTTGATATTACTTACATAAAGGACACGGTGAATAGAGTAGATGATGCATTGAGTCGGAGACCACGCATAATTTTGGTGATGCTTCTTTAGACGAATCTACGTGAAAATATTCTAACTTTATAGCACGACGACGACTGGTACAAAAAGGTCAAGGATTTTATCGGACAAAAAACAATTATGGTACAAAAATTTGAAGGATTTTCTATGGACAACGACGGATTATTGAGATTTAAAATTCGAATTTATGTACCGTCCAACGACAAGTTGAGGAGTTTGATCCTAAATGAGACTCACAGAGCAGTGTAAATGGCTCATCCTGGATTCACGAATATGAGGGCAGACCTTAAATCCTTATTCTTCTAGAAAGGAATGAAGAAAGACATAGTCAACTACGTGGAACGATGTCTATAATGTCAATAGGTGAAGGTTGAACATAGACATCCAACAAGATTAATACAACCACACGCTATTCTGAAATCAAAATGGGAGGTCATTTTGATGGATTTCATTGTTGGATTGCCACTGACGGTAAGGAGACATGACGGGATTTTTGTGGTAGTCGACACTCTGACGAAGAGTGCTCATTTTATTCCTGTACATACGATGTATTAGGCACTTGACATAGCTATAGTTTTCATCAGTGAGATTGTGAGGCTGCATGGCATTCCTAAGAGGATTATATCCGATCGAGGATCGGTGTTTACTAGACTATTTTGGACTAGTTTCCAAGAGGCCTTGGGAACCCATCTTAACTTTAGTACTGCGTATCACCCAGAGACAGATGGGAAGACCGAATGAGCAAACCAAATCTTGAAGGATATGTTGCGCTTGTACATTATGGACCAACAGAAGAAATGGGAAGAATTCTTGCCACTGGTATAATTTGCGGATAACAATAGTTATCAAAGCACCATTAAGATGGTGTCATTCGAGTTTCTTTATGGGAGACCATGTCAGATGCCTTTGATTTGGGATCAGCTTGAGGATAGGGTCCCGATGGGACTAGAAGCAATCCAATAAATGGAAAATAAAATGCAAACTATAATACAAAGGATCAAGGAAGCACAGGATCAACATAAGAGTTATCCTGATGTGCATCGTGTCAACCGTAGTTACGATGTTGGTGATCGAGTATTCTTGTGGGTGAAACCACATAAGAGTTCGATCAAGTTTGTAAAGGGTACTAATACCTCTCCTAGGTTCATGGGACCTTTCAATATTGTGGAAAAGAAGGGGCCCATGGCCTATCAACTAGCCTTGCCTGATTCTTTGAGGCGTATGCATGATGTCTTTCATGTCTCTGTTTTGAGACATTATGTTAGTGATCCTACACATGTTGTTGACATGAGTTCCTTGCAGCTATTAGACAAGGGTGATCTCATGGAAGATTCGATCCATATGCTGGACCACCGCATTCGACATCTACGGTGTCGAACAGTAGATCAGGTCAAGGTCCAGTGGGATAACCATAGTCCACACTCGGCGACCTGGGAGGACGCATATGAAATGCAGTCAGCAATTCTGATTTTTGTCGATAGCTAGACCTATGATATTCTGATATGATTTATTTCGGCACTTACATACTGTGAAACTTCAGGACAGAGTTTAAAACAAGAGGGGTGTATGTAACATACCACTCTTGCACACATTGATAGAACTTATACTTTAAGGACACTTGCGTGCAAGTGATCCGGGTTATTGTACTATTGGTCGTTTTATTATGATTATGAGATATTGTGGATTTGATGATATGTTATTTTGTTGTATTTACATAGACAGGTTCTATTGACTGGGTTCTCCTGAGTGTGCAGGACCTCAGACATTGAGGATGTAGAGGCATCAATGAAACCCCTTGGACTCTGGATCGAGTCAGGGACTGGGATTTTTGGGGTTTGAATGTTGTTGATGTGACATATGTACATATGATTAGATGTTATGATGATTGATTGTTATTTCTAACATGATTCGTTGAAGGATGCAGGTCGATGATAGCTTGTCGACTAGACTCACATTTGGAGTAGAGGGGTCACGCACGACAACCAGAGACATCGAGGGAGAGGTGTGGTAGCAGCCCTGCCACAGCCTACTAGCACTCTCGATGTGGCTCAAACTGTAGGTTAATGATTACCTAGTTCGAGAAGACCCACGATGTCATGAGGGGAGACTGTGACAGTCACTCACGATGATTCTAAGGGGTGAAAAATAAGGTAGGGGACTTATTCCTTAGAGGCCCTTAGTCTCCCACAAGATCACCTGGTGAAGTATTGACTCCAGGGGTTTTACATCTACCAAATTTAGTTAAGAGGCGAGTGGAACCCTTGGAGCATGTAGTGTTTCTTGAAGGTCATGTCATGCAAATAAAACCAAAAGAGGCGATTGGTACCCTTGGAGCATGTAGTGCGTCTTGAAGGGCACGTCACGCAAATAAAACGAAAAGAGGTGAGTGGCACCCTTGGAGCATTTAGTGCATCCTGAAGGGAACGTCGTGATCTTAACTAGTAAGTGCCTAGAAAATTATACCTCCTTAGGACCTAGTCAGCCTTAAAATGAATGATATAATAAGATTAAAAACATTTTTTTCCCTTAAAAATGTCACCAAGCCTAGCGAATTTAAAACCTAGGTCTAAGTAGAACACGTGGTCAAAAAAAAAAAAAAATAAATAAACATGTAACAAGAAAGGGGGTAAGAAATTCAAACTTATTTATTAAATTCAATATTATATTAGAGGATTAAATTTTTAAAAAGGGGTAATGGTTGTTTTTATCTACATCTGCTAAATTAATTTTTTAGTTAAAAATAAAAGAGGGTAAATAGTTGTTTTTATCTACACTTGTTAAATTGGTTTTTAGTTAAATAGGAAAAAGGGGGAAGCTTAAAAGAAAAAGGAAACTTAAGGGAAAAGGGAAACTTAAAAAAAAGGGGAGATTTAAAGAAAAAGTTGAATGTCTAACTTAGTAAGGAATCCAGCCTTTGGGACTTTCTATTTATGAACTCAACTAGGAATTAAGTAAGGCGTAAGTCATTTAAGGTGTGTAAGGGAATATTGGGACACCGAGGAGGGTTTTTAGGAATGCTTTTAGGTGGGTGAGGGAAATATGAATATTTAATTAATTAATAAAATTGATTTTCTAGTGCAACTAGTGGATCGACGACATGTGTATGGGGGAGGTTTTTCCTAATTAAATTAATGAAAAATAATCTAATGAGAATTTTGGGAAACTAATTACTAGGAAACTCTATAAAAGAGATGGTGAAGGAGTAAAGATCACATCTTTTTGTGTAACGTTATGCTACCGAAATATTATCTTGACTAAACTTTCTCTTGTGGGAGTTGGGATACCTAGCTTGGGTAACAAGTGGTAGCTCGACCTTGCGAGGCAACATGGGTGATAGCATTCTCTGGTATTGTGTGTGTGGCCCCTTTACGGCTCCGGGGGCTTAGGGAGAAGAAGAGTATCCCTAGCATTGGCTGGGAGGTACCAGTGAGGTCACATCGGTTGGCAAGTGGGAGGTGGATGGAGCACGCGTGGGACACCGACTTTGGAGCATTCACATTTGGCTAAGGTACGCCTATTAAAGTTGTTACTTGGAATGAAATTTGATTTACACATGTTTATGTTTCTGTACTCGGTTGAATATTTCATTGCCATGAGATTTCTTTCACATGCATTCCTACGGTAATTGTAATCCCCTTGTCATTTGATTTATTCAGTATGAACCCTTGCTATCTATTGTATCCTTTATTTATGAGTTATTGTCTCTTTGCGCGTGGCCAAAATGAGCCCCAGACTCAAAACCTTGCCTGCATTCTTGTATATCCTGCCTGTGTTTTCTTCATTCATTGATTGTGCTTTTATTCCATTATTTGCTTCTCCATGGAGAAGATATGGATGCAGATTGTGTTTTATACTCTGTTCCATGATACTTTAAGTTATTAGTCGGTGCCTCGGTAATCGGCCAATAGCCGAATCGACTGCCTTCACTCTGGTGTTTAAGACTTAGATTCAAATTCCCTGCTTTCCTGTGCATGGATAATAATTGTACTATCATTCTCTTCCTAGCAAGGAATTCTCTCCTAGGCATTTATTATCTCCTGTCCACTATCGTTTGTTTCTCTGTGTTGATTCTCAGAGTTGCATTGATTCACTACATTGATTCTCAAAGTTGTTGGGTTCTCTACATATTTGATTGATTAAACTCCAATTATACTCTTTGTTTTTAATTGTTTAAACTCTGTGTTTTGAATGTTTAATCCATGAATCTTAAACTCTCTGTTTGAATGATTAATTCCTGAATGTTTAAACTCTATGATTTGAATGATCAATCCCAGAGTGTTTAAACTCTATGTTGGAATGATTAATACCTTAATGTTTAAACTCTGCAATTTGAATGATCAATCCCAGAATGGTTAAACTCTGTGTTTTGAATGTTTAATCCTTGAGTGTTTAAACTCTATGTTTTGAATGACTAATCGCTAAATGTTTAAACTCTGCATTTTTTATTGATTAATCTCTGATCACCTTGGCTCATTGCAAAAAAGGGTTAAATATTTTTCCTTCCCAGTGAATCAGGTGACTCGTACCCACCTTCTTCTGTTCTCTTTTCCTAAAAAAAAATTAGAGTTATCAACAATAAATCACTTGGCAATTGCCTAGCAAGGGTAGCGCCCCTAGGTGATTTTTCTTCGTGTTGACAGTGATATATATTACATAGAGAATCTATACACAATGAATCTATACATTCGTGAATCTATACATATTAATTTGGGATTCCTTGATTGATATTTACACAACGAGTCTATACATATGTCTGACGGTGAATTTTTATGCTTTATTCATACCTCTGACAACGATTTTATACATGCTCTAAACACAACGAATTTAGATAGAGGATTTACCACTACGCATTTTAATGGTAGCAAATCCCTTTTTGGTTTCTTAAATGGTCATAACCATGCGTTATTTAAATAGATAGATAAATATGTTATTATTTAAATTTAGACAGAGATATAATCGATAGACAACGATATCATAATTACTAGACAGTGATAACATAGACACCATATCAATATTGTTAAGGTATAATAGACAACGATATCAATTAGCCGTGCGTTATTTAAACTAACAGATAAAGATGTTATTATTTAAAGTTAGACAGAGATATAATTACTAGACAACGATTCCATAGAGAACATCTCAATATTGTTAGGCATCATATCAACGCTACACTGCATATATTGTTAGTGACATATAATTACTAGAAAAAAACAAAAGATTCATCTTGGGCTAACAATAAAGTTCTTATAAGAATCGCCTTTTACTTTAAATCAATAAGATAAATAGAGGTACATGATTAGTCTGGTTATAATGGATTCATCCTTAGAAGGATACTTATCTAAAATTTGGAATTGGAAAATAGTTACCATGAATAATTGTTTTGAATATAATTATTTTTAAGGTGTACAGATTGATGTAGTCAAAGCATCACCATGGAATATCTAGTACATATAAGATAATATACTTCTTACTATGCGAACATGGTGTAATTAATATTTACCTTCCTCATTACACTAGTACTAGTATTGATTATGTTAAGTTCATATACTAATTCTCTTTTTCAATGCAAAAAACAAGTAGTTATTCCATAAATGGTAAATAAAGATCAGTTTAGGGAATGTATGGCTTATGTTGATTGACGAAATTAATATGAGGTATGATGGGTTAAAGATTATATTTCTTTCGTGCCATTAACCATGTTGATGTAGGATTGTTTTGAAACTTAATGTGATGTATGATTGTTATAGTAGTCATATTTCCCTTGCGTCTTGTTGACTTGTCGATTGGGTGCTTGTGTATAGTCTTCATGTTTTTTACAGTTAATTTGGTCTCCTAGCGCATTGTATTTTTCTTGGGTTATTGGTCTAGATATGTTTTGTTATGCCTTGGTTACTGTCACGCCTACCATCTTGTGATGGTTGATTCCTGAAGAGGGTATCATTTCGTGCCCCGATTGATAGAAGTGAATGATAACCTAGGGAGATTCATGTGGTTCCCGATGTGGGTGTTATGTTCGTTGTAATTGATATTGGTACTTGTGTTGTAACTCTTGTTTGTGCTTGTTCCTCGCTCACTGTGAATGTTCAAGTTACCAGTGTCTCTTGATGTTGATTGTGTTTGGTAGATCTTGATGATTATCCTTAGCTTAGCCGTTTTTATTGTCTATTGTATCGCATGTTCGTCTAGTCGCATGATGTGCTAGTGTGTTGGGTCATTGTTTTCTGTTTTTTGAATGCGTAATTTGTGTTCATCGTCAAGTTGTGTTGATTAATTGTTGTCGTTGATTTCCTTCCTGCCTAAAAAAAAAAAAAAAAAAATTGCACTTTCTTTGCGTCGCTTGTAGTCGTAATGATTGGGGTCGTTACATTTTTGAAACCATGTTTACCCCATTTATTTGATTCCTCCATGTAGGAACCAGTTTTAATGGTTCAACATCCACTAAGCCATCTTATTCAATTTTGTGTAGGAAACAAATTGCTAATGGATTAAATCTTATTGAATTCCCCCATCTCTATGACCTTTTTTTGTAAAAGTTAAGTCCCCTCCCAAAATTAGATTATCATGCTTCAAGAAGTTGTGAGAAAATTAGGGTTCCCATAAAAGGGTGCTCTTGTCATAAGGACCATAAATGTAAACCATAATATAGACTTCTTTAGTTTCAAGGATAAGAACTCTTCTCCTATGTTTGAAACAAAAAATAGAACATATCATTCTTAATATCTATTTTTCCATTTAGTAAGAAAACCCTCGAGCCTTCCTTTAGCATCAATTACTAAAAAATTCTATTTTTTTAAAGATAGAGGAGAGCAATTCTCCTAGAATTTTCCTACCTTCCCTGATAGTTTCTTGAATCATAAGTACATTAGGTTTTGAAGATCCACTAGTCTACCCAAGGCATTCTTCTTTGAAGTATTATCATCCCTTTGAAATTTAAGGATAAGATTATCATGTTTTAACCCTACTTGGGGCTTTCCCTCTTATAAGGGCCCTTACTATAGTATTTTGATTATCCATCTGAATTCCCCTTAAATATCTATATTTAGCATGAGATAGGTGAGATCTCCTTGCTATGTCATTTTTTGATCCTTCCCTAACTATCGTTACTTATCCCTCGCTCGACACCTAAAACAAACCCCTCCTTTTCCTCTTTCCTAGACCTAAGGTGATAACGTTAATAACCATAATGCATTAGTGCTATCCCTATTCTTCTAAAACCCCATTGAAAATTCAGGAGCTAAAGGGTCTTGAAAAATGAACATTTCCCTTCTTGTCTTCTTCCTTGTCTATTCCATCATTACTTTTTCTATAATTTCCTTTAGGCCCTTTCCTAGACATTTTAGCAAAATCCTCATTAATAACACCCAGTGGAGGCCATTGATCCATTAAAAAGTTTAATATATGTTCCTTATATACTATCAAAACTTTAAGGGAAGGTGAAAATAACTTACCAGAAACTTGAACATTTTGATCTTGGGCTTGCATATGCATTAGAGATTTCAATGCTTGAGCTCCAATAGAGGCATGTGGGGAGTCATGACCATTGAGAACATCAATATCAAAAGGAATTTATCCCATCCCATCTCTTCTTTACCAGCCAATCAAGAGTTCCCAAAGACCCCCCCTTTCGATCTTCCCCTACATTAAACCACCATTCAACTTATATTTATGCCCCAAATCCTCATATTTTTGGATGTTAGAAACATATTCAAACATAGACTTGAGGGGTTGTTTCCTCCTCCATTATATTTTACATAATTTTAATATGCATTCTTTAACTAAATAACCATAAGTATGGCAGCAAGAATAGTGGAATGAGATATTCACATGGTCCAATGTTTGTGAATTGTAATGTTCCCCATTACCAACAAACCCATAAATATACTCTTGAAGCATAAGGTAATGTAACCAATCCCAAGTTGGGTTGCACCACACAAAATTTCCTCACTCATACCAATTCTACTAGTAGAAATGACTCATAGAAACAAACTATGCACACAACCATACGTGTGTCACGCGTGACATTTGTTTCCCATTTGTGCATGTGGAACTATTTCCCTGGTGCATGCAACGATTCAACCTTCTGTTGGAATCTCAATGCCATTACTATTAAATTTGAATAACAGGTAATAATTATTAACCACCATGCMRTMATTAACAGGTAATAATTATTAACAGGTAATAATTAATAACAAGTAATAATTATTAACAATTATGAATAAGTAAYGATAACATGCGCAACCATGTATAATTTTGTAACAATTTGACAACATAAATAACATAATMATAAACATGATAACAACATGCAATAATCATCAAGTAAACACCCATAACAGAACACTTGTATTTTCTATAAATCACCAACTACGTGCAAACCTCAGACATTCCTCCCAATTTTAGACTTTGTTTTTCATACACTCTCAATAACATGTCACCCCCAATCTAGGGCTATGACTCCACCAGGGAAAATGATCCTAATCTAAACTAAGGTCTAACCCACAACATAAAACAATATAGGCTTAGGTGCCAACTCTAGCAACAATTCCTAGATCATAGCCTATCATTCCCCATAGCATGTCCCACCCCAGGAAATGTACCTCGTTATGTGCTCAATAATCCTTCAGGATGTCCAAAATTCCCTTCTAGGGCTTCAAAAACAAGATAGCCAAGAAGTCTCATAGTTATGTAGCACTTGGAACACAAGGTTTCTCAAGGACTTAAAACACCCCCTATCCCAACACACTGGGAAAACTATCCCCAACAATTCTCTCACCTAGAGAAAATTTTTCTACAGGCCTAACAACCTACTTCTTCAACCCAAACCACCAAGGATTTACAAGGTAACCATCTTTAGATTTCACTCCAGAAAAGGTACGAATGATGGATGAAATGGAAAGAGTGAATCATTGGAAGAATGATGAGGACAAAAAGAGAATTCCACTACTTTCTCCACATTATATTTCATGTTCTTATCTTGACACTTGACACTCTAGTAAATTCATTTGATTCTACTTGGTAATTTGTTCCTCTCACTTAGGAACTTATGATAAATTTATAACATAAATCTTATGAATTAGGAATAATATTATTTTATTCTTTGGCTTAAGCCCTCATGTCTTAGCCCCTTTCCCTTAGCCCCCTTTCCCTCTCGCGGAGTATTATCCCCCTATACTCGTTTTGTATGATTGGTATGAAACAATGATGCATTTTTATTAATAAAAATGAGTGTGATTACATATTAAATTTTTTAGGCTCATTGGTCTTTCAACTCATAGGCTCCATAGCCTAAATCACATAGGAACTTTGGCCTCAAAACACATATACAATGACACTATGGCATAAAACATCCTGGCTCACCAGCCTATAAATCATAAGTACATTTACAATTTGGGTTCGGCCTTAGGGGTATTACATTCCCCTCCCCCTTATTTATGCATTGTCCTAAATGAATTATATACACATGTATGATAAAAATTATTCAAACAACTCCAAAAAGATGTGGTTACTCTTCTTGCATGGCATCCTAATGCTCCCATGTTGCATCTTCAGGACCGTAATAGGTCCACTAGAACTTTACCAATCCTATTTCTCAATTTTGGAGAAGCTTGAATTTCCATTCCGATATGCACACTAGATGAACTTGAAATTCTCCTTCTTGCTCCACCTGAATCACATTCCAATCAATTACATGATTAGCATCAGGAACATACATTTTAAGAAAAGACACGTGAAACACATTATGAATGCACATTGATGTAGGAAGTACAAGAATGTATGCAATAGGACTGATCCTTTATAGGATCTCAAATGGTCCTTAATATCTTGTTGCCACCTTTGGACAACTCCCCAATTTTAGTGAACTCTTCTTATCTTTGACTTTTAAAAAAACATGCTCACCCACTTTAAACTCTCTATGTTTTCTAGCTTTTTATGCATAAATTTTATTCCTGTCCCAAGAAACCCTTAAATTTTTCTTTATTTTCACCATCTTCTCTTCCATTTCTCTAAGAAATTCTGACCCAACCACTTCTCTATCTACCAGGTTGTCCCAACTTACTGGTGTGTTTCACTTTCAACCATATAATGCTTCAAATGGGATCATATTAAAAGATTCTCGATACCCATTATTATAAGCAAACTCAACTAGATGTAAATATTCTTCCCATTTTTATGGTTTATCCAATACATCCTCAACATATCATCAATCACCCGATTGACTCTTTCTATTTTTCAATTTGATTCCAGGTGATATGTTGTGCTAAAATTCAGATTTGTCCCAAATCCTTTAAATAATCCCTTCCAAAAATTTGATGTGAATTTGGGATCCCTCTCAGAAATAATTTTCTTAGGCACACCATGTAGCCTCAAAATTTCTCTCATATAAATATATACAATGTTATTTTCCTTGTGAGTGATCTTCACTGGAATAAAATGATCAAATTTAGTGAGCTTATCCACCACCACCATGATGGAATCATGATGCTTCACTGTTCTGGGCAGCTTGGTGATAAAATCAATTGTCACCACTTCCTATTTCCACTAAGGAATGGGAAAATGTTGTAGAAGTCCAGTTGGATGTGTGTTCCCATCCTTTACCTTTTGACATTCTAAACATCTAGCTATATAATTATCCACCTCCTTCTTCATACCTGACCAAAAATATTGGATATTGACTATTGCAATTGTTTTTTGGTACCCTGAGTGCCCAACATAAGGCACATTATGCATCTCTCTCAACACCACTTTTTTCAGCTCTTGATAATTAGAGACATAAACTCTTCCCATGTACATGAGAATTCCATCCTCTATCATATCATAATCTTTAGTTTTTTGCTGCAAATTACCTTGTTGTAATTTTTTTGTTGCTTTCACATAGTGTTGATCTAACTTTCCAACTTCCAAAACTATGTATTTAAATCATATTTTCACATGCTAATGTCCATAACATGAATCTCATACACACTCCTTTTTATTGCATCAACCACCTTGTTCTCCTTTCCTTTGATATGATTTATATCAAAGTCATACTCACTGAGAAATTCCAACCATCTGATTTTTCTAGCATTCAAAGTTGGTTGTCCAAACAAATATTTCAGACCACTATGGTCTATCCTCAACTCAAATATTCTTCCCATAAGATAATGTATTCACATATTCAAGGCATGAACTATGGATTCTAATTTTAAATCATGATTGGCATAGTGTCTCTCATGTTCCTTCAACTTCCTTGACTCATCACATATCACATGCCCATTTTGGGTGAGGGCCACTCAAAGCCCTTCCTTGCATGCATTAGTGCACATACTGAAATATTCATTTGGATCAATGACCTTCAATATTGGTGAACTTTTCAATAAATTATTCAATTTTTGAAACCTTTCCTAACATTCAGAGGTCCACATTAACTTCACGCCCTTATTTTGCAAAGAAGTGATTGGATGTGCAATCCTTGAAAAACCTTCAATAAATCTTTTGTAATAACCCACAATTCCCATGAATGATATCACTTCTGATACATTCTTTGGTGTTTTTTGTCCTTCAATGGCTTTTATGTTTTTTGGGTCCATTGTTATCCCCTCCTCTAAAATTATATGGCCCAAATAATGAATCTCCCTCTGATAAAACGAACACTTTCTCAACTTGGCATACAACTGATGCAACCTTAATACTTGTAGTTCCATCCTCAATTTATTCTCATTCTCTTCTTCATACTTAGAATAAATAAGTATGTCATCCAAAAATACAATGATAAACGTATCTAAGTAATTCCTAAAAATTCCATTCATCAAACACATAAAGACAGTTGGTGCATTATTTGGTGCATTTGACAACCCAAATGGAACCACTGTAAACTTTTAATGACCATACCTTGTTCTAACTATTGTCTTGTTGATATCCTCTTCATTAATTCTCACTTGATGGTACCCTGACCTAAGGCCAATCTTGGAGAATATATTTTCATCTTTCATCTAATAAAAAAGAGCATATATCCTTGGTAAAGGATAATTTTTCTTCATAGTCACTTTGTTCAGCTACCTGAAATCAATGCACACCTTAAAGTTCCATCCTTCTTCTTCACAAATCGCACCGGGGCACCCCAAGGTGACACACTTGAGCATATATACTCCTTTTTCAAAATATCTTCAAGTTTCATTTGTAATTCATTCAACTCTGGTGTACTCATCTGATAAGGAGTCTTGGACACTAGGGCTACTCCAGGCATCAAATTAATAGAGACATCAATATATTTTTGGTGGAAACCCCAATATATATTTGAATACTATTGGAAGATTGGTTGTTGTCATTGATGTCAACCCTAGTCATGGGTTTTGGACCGCAAGATTGATAAAGGTATTTGGACATGAAGGACAATGCACATGCATATAAAACACCCATGAATGGATAGAATACATCATGTTGTTTCTGATGGTATGTGGCACGTCACGTGGAT